>VUQS01074976.1:0-14478 GCA_015108495.1 Heterochromis multidens
CCAGTCACGTTCTTCCACACCAAACTCACTCATCCATGTCTTTATGAACCTTGTTTTGTGCACTGGTGTGCAGTCATGTTGGAACAGGAAGGGGCCATCCCCAAACTGTTCCCACAAAGTTGGGAGAATGAAATTGTCCAAAATGTCTTGGTATGATGAAGCATTAAGAGTTCCTTTCACTGGAACTAAGCAGCTGAGCCCAACTCCTGAAGAACAACCCCACACCATAACCCCCCCCAACAAAACTTTACACTTGGCAAAATTCAGTCCGACAAGTACCGTTCTCCTTGCAACTACCAAACCCAGACTCGTCCATCGGATTGCCAGTCAGAGAAGTGTGATTCATCACTCCATAGAACACGTCTCCACTGCTCTAGAGTCCAGTGGCGGCATGCTTTACACCACTGCATCCAACTCTTTGCATTGCGCTTGGTGATGTAAGGCTTGGATGCAGCTGCTCGACCATGGAAACCCATTCCACGAAGTTCTCTACGCACTGTTCTTGAGCTAATCTGAAGGCCACATGAAGTTTGGAGATCTGTAGCTATTGACTCTGCAGAAAGTTGGCGACCTCTGCGCACTATGCACCTCACCATCCACTGACCCCACTCTGTGATTTTACGTGGCCTACCACTTCATGGCTGTGTTGCTGTCGTTCCCAATCGCTTCCACTTTGTTATAATACCACTAACAGTTGATTGCGGATTATTTAGTAGCGAGGAAATTTCACGACTGGACTTGTTGAACAGGTGGCATCCTATCACGGTACCATGCTGGAATTCACTGAGATCCTGAGCGCGACACAGTCTTTCACAAATATTTGTAGAAGCAGTCTGCATGCCTAGGTGCTGGATTTTATACACCTGTGGCCATGAAAGTGATTGGAAAACCGGAATTCAATAATTTGGATGTGTGAGTGAATACTTTTGGCAATGTAGTGTATCTAAATAAAGTGCCTTTCAGGTTGATCTCGCAATAGTAAGATTGTTAGATTAGATTGTTACTAGAAATATTCACACGATGGCCAAGATGTGTACATGTACAATATAAGTTGGAGTAGGGACAAAATCTATGTGTCTATGAGGACTGTAATTTCTTCATGAATTCACTTGCACTATTTTCACACATTTCACATATATTTTAGAAATGAACAGTTTTTGCAGTTGGGATGACAATTCATGGCAGCTGCTACCCTATGCCACCTTGGCAGATCTACCCCTGGTTATCTGCAAAACATTCTGACCTGGTATGAACTGTTTGCTACATGTATTTTAGCAGTCCCCCAGTTTGCCAGTGGCAGACTCAGATATAAAGCTGGAAGCCATGTAGAGCTCTCTTCTGTGTGCTGTTTTGGGATTTGGTTTGTTAGTGTAGTAAACCTGTAATTTCAACTTCTTGGAGGTTCATCCTGATCCAGAACAACTCTTTTATCCATCCATCCATTCTCTTCCACTTATCCAATTCAGGGTCGCGGGGGGGCTGGAGCCTATCCCAGCTGCCATAGGGCAAGAGGCAGGGTACACCCTGGACAGGTCGCCAGTCTGTCGCAGGGCTAACACAGAGAGACAGACAACCATTCACAGTCACATTCACACCTATGGGCAATTTAGAATAACCAATTAACCTAACCCCTCTAACTGGATGTCTTTGGACTGTGGGAGGAAGCCAGAGTACCCGGAGAGAACCCACGCAAACACGGCCAGATGGTGGAGTCGAACCCATGACCTTCTTGCTGTGAGGCAACAGTGCTAACCACCAAGCCACCGTGCTGCCTTACAACTGCCTTATTGATCTTGTAAAATCTTGTAAATCTGTGCATGAAATCAGGCACTTGTGCTTAAAGTGGGGACTTTTTGTGTTATACTAAGACCATAGTTGCTCAGATAGCAGAATATATATAGTAATATTAAAAAAAAAGACATTTGAATAATTATAAAATTGTGGAAACAGTACTGTACAAAAGTCTCAAGCCACCCCTCATTTCTTTATATTTTGCTTCCAAGGAGCCAGATCTACTCATTTTAAGTGGTCTTTAACAATAGTACTCTGGGCTTTTTAAAGATTTTTCAAAGTTCTTTGGATATTGCCTGTTTTTTCATTCACTTTCAGTCCAGTCTTTGAACCTCATCATTTTCAGAAGAATGTTTTTTCTTCATAGGTCAGTATTAAGTCACTTAACACTGACTTATGAATCCTTGAAGCATAAAAAAGGAACCTAACTCAAGGGATGAACCAGCTTATGTCTACACATAACAGACAACTTAGCAAAGAACTAATTTTAAATTATATCTTTAGGCACTTTGTTACTAGCAGCCTTCTACAAAAGCACATAATTTGTTCCCATTTCTTCAGTTGAATCTATGAAGAATTCCAAAGAAATCACAGTTCGACAGCCATTAAACAGCATTTTTGAACCAAAACTTGGCATATCTTGGCATGCGTTGCAGTGTGCCTTGAAAAAATTGAGGAAACTGGATAAGTTTCAAGTGGAGGATAAAAGAAGTGGCAGGCCTAAAAAACACCTAAAAAGGCCTATCTACAGCAGATGAACAGTAACTGAAAGTCATGTCTTTATTAAATAGGAAGTGGAAGTGGAAGGGTGGCTCTCAAGAAGCCATTCTTAAAGAAGGGAAATGTCTGACAACAGAGAAAAGGGAAATAGAGAAAAGGCAGAGTTATGCCAAATTACACAAGAACTGTATTGAAAATCAGTGGCAACAGGTTTTATGGAGTGATGAATCCAAATGTAAAATTTTTGGTTCAAGTCATTGTCAATATGTATGGAAGAGGTCACAAGAGAGGTACTACAGTGAGTGTCGACATCTCCACATCTGTACAATACTGTGGAGGCATGGCAAGACGGTTGGGGCTACATTTCAGCCAGCAGTGTTGGGGATCTTGTTAAAATTGATGGCATTATGAAGGCAGAAAAGTAACGTCAGATTTTGATCCACCATGTAATACCGTCTGAAAGTATCTGATTAGCAACAGCTTCATTTTTCAGCATGACAATGATCCCAAACACACTGCCAGTGCAGTAAAAGCATACCTGGATAGAAAAACACACAGTGGAGCACTATCAGTCATGGATTGGCCTCTCCAGAGCACAGATGTCAACATCTTGACAGAGAATGGAACAAAAGGCAGCCAACATCCAAAGCAGAGCTTTGGAATGTCCTTAAAGAAGCCTGGAGAACTATTCCTTAAGAGAGTTCAGACTATGTTGAAGAACAAAGGTAGTCATACTAAATTTTGACTTTCACGCTCATTAGAATTGTACAAATTCTGTTTTTGCCTTATATACTGTATTTCCATTTATGTTTGCATGTTTCAATAATCACTGCACCTGTTTCCCATTTTCCTAGCAAAATAAAGAAAGGGGTGGCTCAAGACTTTTATGTAATACTATATGTATATACAGTATATATATTGCAAATCTGTCAAAAACAAAAATACATTTATTATGAATACTGATACTTTTAAATTTTTGTCCCAATGCTTGCTTGTCAGAAAGAAGAAGGGATGAGAACGTATGCAAGAGGCAGAGTTTAAGGCTGGAGTTTAGATTTTTTTGGAAGGCTGCATAATATTTCTTAATAGTTTTGGAAGCAGGCTTGAGGCAGGTCTGTGGAGATTCTCCCTTCCTCCCCTGGATTATCATTTTTAAGCAGCTTTCTTGGGAGCAACCAGAATCAGCATTATAAAAGCCAAGGACGAAAAAAATGGACCCCACCACTTTGGTTATTTCAACAGTGTATTTCCTTTCATATGATTTGCTCGTGTTACTACTCACACTGAGTGTATTTTAAGTGTTTTGTTTTGGGTTTTTTTCCCTCTAAAGCAACAGCACTGTGAGCTTCATTTTCTCAGACCAGCTACTGTTGTAATTTGAACTCATTTAGTTTTAGCCATCTGACACTTTTAGCATACTGCTGTTATATCATCAGAATAGTGCTGAGTGAATCCTTTGTTCTTGATTTGTGTTTTTTTTTAAATTAATGATGAGGTAATAATATCTTGTTATCATATCGTGTGGTAATGCAGTGTTTCTGATTTTTTAATAATTCATGTACAAATGTGGTTTCAGGGAAGTACAGGGAAGACTTTCTTTTTGTTGTTGTTGGAAAAGGGTCTCAATATATCCATGGATTCCACAAATATTAGAGAAACACTTTTTTGTTATATGAAGTTAATGTCCTTTCAACAACACATATGCACCACAGCAAATCCTTGAGAGCAAGTTACAATTTTATTGTAAAAAGAAAAATAAATGGTGACATTACAAATCAGTATTACTATTGATTTTTATTGGAAGGATCCATCATGTGAATTTGCTAAACACACGACCTGGGTTATGCATGTAAGACAAAGCCACTTTTTATTAAGTGGAAAATCTGAACTTCTTCAGGTAGCATACCTACTGTCTGATTTTCCTTTCACAGCAGTGGCATTTGCATTTTTCAACAGAGGCAGGATTTGAGCAAAGACTGTGATTGCTCTCTTTGCTAGTTAAATGTTTAAAGAAGACATGCAATTTGAATTGCTGCAGAGCTCATCAATATGAAATTGGACTAGTGGAGGGAAACAGAATGTAAGGAGGCAGCCCAGCAGCTGGTATGCCAAGATCCACACTCCAATACTCAATTTTCCACCACAAGAAAACTTTATTCATCCTTAATATCAATGGCACATATTTTTGCATTACATATTAGCACATTTGTGGTTACAATCTGGAACAGAATGGCTTTTAAAGGAAAGAATTAATGATAAATATTTTATACATATTTTTAAAAAACATACAGTTATTGATTCAGTAAACAATGAAAAAAAGTATGGATAATCAATTTTTTCTCCACATTTTCACTTTTTTTAATGACAAGAATAAACATATCTGTTAACTGGCACAAAGCAGACTATATTCATCTGGGGAAAACTTCCCTGGGCCTCCAAGCTTGTTATCTGTCACTCAAAAAATGATCCAATAGCATCCATAATGCTTCTAAAGCCCTCCTGTTGTCTTCTGCCCCTGAATCCTGCTGTGCTTGAAGATGTGTCGGCAGCAGCAAATTATTAAATTGTATTTTCCATTCTCAACGGTTGTCAGCAGCCTTGCAACAAATAGAATTTCCCAATATAATTATGATTACTAGAGGGAAGGTGAAAAAGAAGAGCTGAGCAGGGATACTACTGGCAAACAATGGGACTCAGGGTTCTGACAAGTACTACCTACTTAGTTCTTATTATTATTCTCAAGCCAGGCCCAAATTTGACTGATAATCTAGCACTGTCCTAATACAAATGTTTCTCAAAGGAACAAAATAATGTGTACGGAGAGACAGTCAGAGTTCAATAGACTTTCTGTCATCGACTCTTTCTGCTGATAAAATACACTAGGCAGCAGGGTGAAAGGGAGCCATTTGCAGAGTTGACAGATTCCATCATGGATGACTTTAGCATACCTGAGAGCTGCTCTTTCCCTGCCTTCAGTATGCCCTCTGCAAGCGATAGGGGTGATGAATCAGGCTTTATGGGCCTTCAGAATGCCGGCGAGGCCAATCTGTGCGAATGGCTGTTAAAATCTGACATAACTTGACCAGGCCCCTTTAACAAGCTCGAAGTCATACTACACTCACAGTCCAGGCACATTTGTATGATTCTCTAATAATACTTGGTCCTCATAAGCTTCTCACTGAGTTTCTGAATACCAAAGTTGGCTGCTACTATAAGTCATAAGGGAAAACAAATATTTTTCCTTGCAGTAAGGCTCATGATCTTCCTTGACTTCTTCCCTGACTTTTCACCGCTGCTGGCAGTGATGGAAGATCAACCATGGTTGAGTGAGTGCTAGTAAACTGTCATTGCCCTGAATTATTCCTTCTAACAAAAGGCTGCTTAAAAAAATAAAAATGAGAGTGAAAGACAGCTAGGGAGACAAAAACATAATGAAATCACTCTACGTATTCTTTTCTGATTTCTAATACAGTGGCTGTGAAAGGAGAAAAAAATGATGTGCTACCTCATTGTTTCATTATTATCCAAAGCTGATGAGTTAATCTCTTTGAAGTTGTTTCCCTTTCATTATTTAAAAGCCCCCAAAGCACTACAGGCAAGCAAAAATATATACAGGCACAAATCACAAAGTTGGAGAAAATGAAAAAATCAGAAAAATTGTAACTTAATAAAAAGGAATCAATCTGACAACCACAGCAGAGTACAATGTGTGTCGTATAAGATAAAGAGACAGAATTTGTATAGTGCTTTCTCTAGTTTCATCAGACACTCGCATTGCTTTATACTACAAGCCACAATCATACAAAGCTATACATAGAGTTCATTTTCTGTCGCATACACACCAGCGACACATCAGTGCAATTTTGGGGTTTAGTATCATGCCCAAGGACACTTCAATATGCAGAGTGGATGAGCTGTGGATTGAACCACCATCCTAGTGGACAAAGCACTTTTTCTCTTGAGCCAAAGCTGCTCTTAATTGAAAAGTTGAAACGTAGCTTTTCCAGCAGAAATTTAAATTGAGTGTTTTTTAGCATTAACAAATGCAGCTGAGTTTTATCTATGAACACAATTCATTCCAGTGTAAAGCAAAAATCATGGTTTTTGCTTTGGTTGTTTTACCTGTGTGGGAGAGATGAACTACAGTGAAGTACAGGATGCCTGTTTTCTTTTTTGCATGGGACAGTCAAATTAATGTTATATGCTAGTTTGTGTCAAAATGTTATTGATTCCTCAAAACTGTATTGCTCTGGAGTTTGGCTATCTCATTTTGAAACAATACACTGAATGTATTAATCTGCCTCTATACCCCAGTTGCTCTTTGTTTCCTTTTACAGTGACCTCTTTTTCTACAGCTTCATATTGAGAAGTTTTTATAGCTGTAAAAGCCTCTTAATTTTTTTTGTTTGTTTTTGTTTTGTTTTTTTTTATCCATCATGTTGCCTTGACAACAGATTTAGCTAATCCATAGTGCATGGGCCCCAACTGTTGGGCAATAGAAGAGGGCAGAATGATGCACAGAAATGGTAATATCACCTGGACTTGGGTGTGTGATGTCTTTGCACTCTGATCTTTCCTCTGAATATTTTGTTGATGTTGTGAAGTCACATTTTCACACAGTGATGCCATGTGCACATCTATCTGTGTGTGTGTGTGTGTGTGTGTGTGTGTGTGTGTGTGTGTGTGTGTGTGTGTGTGTTTGCGCATTTTGCCAGTGGTCTGGCAATCATAGGGAATAACACAGCTCCATGATTGCACACTGCCCTTGAAAAAAATCTATTCCCAGTTGAACTCAAAACAGCCCAAAGCCTTTCTCACCAAACTCAATATTTTTCCTGTGTACATTCTGCTATAGGTGGATAAGAAACATAAAGAAACAGTAGTATTTGTGGCAACGAATTACAGCAGAACTCTACAGTGTAACACAGTCTGCCCACACATAAAGAAATCAAATATATCAAATATAAATCATTGTTATCATCGAAAGATTTTATTTTTTTTTTTCCACTGAGTAATTAGAACCTGACAATACTAAATAAAACTAGAATAGGATCACAACTTATCATAAGCTTTGTGTATTCTGAACAAATGCATTGTAGCACTTCCCAAGTTAAGTGTTATTTTCATCCACATTTTTTTTTCTTCAGGTTCTGACTTGCTTTTTCTTCTTCTTAAATGTCACTGACAGGTTTTGACATCAAAACTTAAGTTAGCAGTATCCATCCTGTCATACTGCATTTGTAAACAGCTTACGTTTCCTTCTCTGAGCTTAGGAAAGGAGGTGAAGCCTGACAGCAGACAAGGGTTTTTAACAAACATCCTCAGATGCATACATAATGCCTCATTTCAAAAAAGAGGAAGTTTGCCGCTCCATTTCATACATAGCATTTCTCTGAGCGCCCAGGGGATACCTTCTGTCCACAACTTCTATGGGCTACGTGCACTATACTTAGCAACCCTGAATCGTACTGTATGGTTACACAGTTCACCACGCCCCCTACCTATGCATCAAGGGAATCAGTGATTTAGTTTAAAAAGATAATGCCTCCTGAGGAATTTATGTGTCTATGCAGAGTCAAAGTTTCCCAGAATAATCCATCTCATGATGAATTACCTTGAGTTTTTGCAGGATTAACTTTGGTTTGCTGGACAAACTTTGAACGTCATGCATTGGCTACATCAGCAGCAACATGCTGTGCCCATGTTGTGTAGATATTGATTGATGTAGCTAAGAAGTACGATTGCTGTCCTACACAGCAGCAGACAAGGCCAATGGAAATCCTGTGGATTTTTGTGGCTCAAGCAGATTTAACTCATCAGCAGAATAGGAATCACTTGGATCCTCAGGGAATTGTGCTGGGGATACATCAAGGGCAGGTGTGAGGAGGCAGGTGACCCATGACCTTTGGCTTCCACTAACTGACCTTAGAACGAGATATCCGTATCTGAGCTAAGGCTTAAATCTTCCTTATTGGATCAATTTGATGATGTATAGAGTGTTATGCAGGATGCTTGGGATAAGAGCTCAATATTTAAGTATAAAGAGACCCATGGGACACAGTGTATCTGTTAAGTCACTGCTCTGTTTTCTGCTTAGATCAAGAGTTAACTCAAAAGAGGCAAAAAAAAAAAACTTACAAATAATGCATTTGTGGTCATCCAGTAGCATTTAATCTTTTTTTCTGTTTTTATGTAGTAATCAGGTGAAAATTAGTTTTTTTCGAAGGTCTGTTTCATTCAAATATTATATGTGAAGTGAAATCTCATTGTTAATGGGGAAGGTGGAATTGAAACGCATTTGTTTTCTTTTTATATTTTGAATTTTTTGCAACTTACATTTCGGAGTTACTTGATTGAAAATAAGTGTCATATTTATTACATGATATGTAATTGGCACTAGTGACGAGGTGGCATGCAAAAACATCAACCAGGTGGGAGTTTGAAATTTCTCACCTTTGGAAGGAGCAAAAGTAAGCAGATGGCAGGCCTTTAGGGTCCATAGCACATTGTCGACAACGAATTACAGTCCAGAGGGGAATGGGATGGCTGATAACCTCCATCCCATGGTTCCATCTGCTGAATCCTAAGCAAGGACAGTGCATGCAGACATGCAATGACATTTTGCAAATATGATGTAGAATTATACAAAAGGTGACTCAGGAAGAACAGATTTTTTCTTTTTGCACATTTTTTCTAGGATGTACAGCTTTCCTGGAAAATGTAAATTTAGGTGTGGAATACATCATAATGTAGCAACACAACATTTTGTTAAACAAAACTCTTCAATAGTGGTTCTTTTTCTGAATCACAATAGCTGAATAAGAGCTCATGATAGAAGATTACTAGTGGTTTAACAAACTAAATTAGATGGTCATTCAAAAGGATTCAACCTGGCATTTGTCCCTTCAGTACAAAGGAAACCCTAAACTGTTTTCATCTAGTCAAAGCTCCTCTGTATGCCTCTTTGGAGTGATCTAGAAAGAAAAGAGTTAGAAATAGCAAGCAGACCGTGTCAGAAAGCACATGCCAAGGCCAAGTCTCTCCTTTGTCTTTTAAAACAAAGTGGTTCGTCATGTTGCATACATTCACTAGGTTTCAATTTCATCACAATGGGACTATCTAAATCCTATTGTTACAGAACAAGGCAATGTTCTCAGAATGAAATAGAAAAGGAATACTGTTGTATATAATCGCAGGTCTTTCACTATATTCTCTAACTAGGTTTAGTCTAGCTCCATTCATGCCCATGTTAATCACAACATAGCCTGAGCACGAGAATTACCGCCAAACATAACTGAGGCTGTTATAATTGCACAACAGGAATTGGCAAGAATGTTCAAAGCCATCAGTATGAACCAAATAAACTGAGTTAACTTGTTTTCACATATGTCTCAGATATCTTCATCTCAGTATTTAGGACCCAGAGGAAGAATGGCTTTATCAAAGATTCCTTGTCCCTCTCTATTGAAATTGTAACTAGTGATGCAGCCACGTGCTCTGCAAACCTTGCTGCCCCACAATATTGTTCAGCCTATTTGTATGTGACAGGGGTCCCTTCTCCTGCCACAGTTCTATGTGGAGCAGCTACAGTAAGAAATCACAGCCTCTCCCGAAACAACAGCTGTTTGTACTTATGTAATGGCTGCAGGATGACTGTTCATATCCTGGCTCGTTGAAGCTGTCACAAATCATTAATCTTGGGCCTGTCTGTGGGGCCATGCTGTCAAGTTGCCTTTGGACAACTGTGGCTAGACAGAAACAGGACATATCATTTAGGCAGGTGCCTTATACCTTCATAATTTTGCAAGATAGTTTGTAATAATCCAACTTTACCTGCAGCACTTGCCTTTGAACTTGAAGATTGAACTGAGTGGATAAGCTACACAGTGCACGCACTTTACCTAAATAATCATACAACTGAAAGGATATACAGTGTAATCTGTTCTTTTTTTGTGAGTATTTTTTTCTGTTTAAGGATAACTTAAAAACACAGAAAAACTGCCATTGCACATTTCTTGATTGCAGAGATAATGTATGTCTATGTTTTTTGCCTTGTGCAGTGACATAGATTCATCTTGTAAGGATACATTGTTGGTATCACTCTGCAATACAGGCACCAGATCATATTGCACATCAGTGGGCTTAGCAGCAACATTAAATGTCTCAAGTAACTTCTTAACACAGCAAGACATTGAAATGACTCACTGAGGAAGACTATATGCCCTCTTCTGGCAGTTAAATGCAGGGAATTTATTTTGTTTGAGATTTCCTTAGGTGCTTATATACATCTCATATTGTGCTTGATATAACTGTTTTCTTAACTTCATATGTGACATATCCAGGGTTAGTCATTAAGCCAAATATTCAACCATCAGCATGTTAACTAATTAAATTTTTTTTTTTTTTTTTGTCATGTATGTATGTTGTGTGAATGTTTGAATGCATTTGTACGGATGACTACATTTAATTAATACTAGGTTAAACGGTAAAACAAACATTTGATTTTTAATAGAACATGGACCCTGTGGTACACTGTACAGGAAAAATGAAAGTGATTTTTTTTTTAAATTATTTATTTGTTTTTTGGTCTACTTATTGCTGACATTTTGCAAATTAGAACAAATAAATTCTAACATTATTGAACCATTAAAGTGAGATGTAGAGTTTGGCCCAGCTCATAATTGCTTTTTCAAAGACTAGCCTTGGAAGTAATTAGAGGTCAGAGTAAAAACACTAACCGCTCAGATAATCAGCCTGCCATCAACACCTTAGGGGCTGTATTGTGCTATCAGCTTGACCCTGCTTGGAAAACACACTCTCTGCCTTATTTGCAGACTTTACTCTTTAGACACAAAGCATTAGTGGATTGATTAGTGCAAAGGTCGCCATGTAATACTCCCAGCATATTTGTGGCCCAGGAAGCTATTGACTAAACAAAATGGATTGCATCATACTTTTCAGAAAGACTGCTGTTTAGCTGTCCCATTTTGAGCAGAGTAAACTAATTAGGCAGTACCTTTTTACTGCAAACAAAATCTCCTTTTATTGCTTGACCTTTTCACTGACAAACTTGTGATTGAGTGCAGATTTCATTATGGAGAGGAACTCATCTTTATTGATCAAATTAAGAGACAGGTTGTAGGAGACTGGAAAAGGCTGAAAGGTGGATTCCGATGACTATAATCACAATCATCAGGCTCCAAACCACTGTGTCTACTTAGCGACCTCTTTTTTTCTTTTTTTTTAATTTTTGTTTTCAGTTTGTCCTTTTTGATAAATATCTTGCATAGGTTTCAAATAATAAGGGTACATCGAAATACCAGTTTCATTTGTATCAGATACACATATTTTTGTTCCTTGATCGTAGTGTCCATGATCGTTTGGCAACAGGTATGAGGTGCAAATAACTGTGAATAATATATGCTGGCCTTCACATGCCAGTGTCTTGACAGCTTTAAAGAAAAACAATACTTGGCTTTCAGTAGGAAGTCATGCTGTTTTATTTATGGTTAATTTAATTTATTTACAGTATTTCAGCTTCAATAATTGATGTAGCATCCATGGATCATTCTTTTCACTAGGAGGGAAGACAGCATCCTATTTAATTTTGTTATTTTCCCATTAAAACCTGAGAAAACATCAAAGGCAGAATGATTTAATTAACAATGTGGAGAGTCTGTGTACAGCCGTCTGCATTTTGCAAATTACTCTTTGCTGAAAATAAGAGACTTATCAGGTCCATACAGACATCGCTGCACACCTCAAAAGAAGTTGTGTTGACATAAGGAAGGGAAAAATACATGTCTCCCCCAGACAGAATTATCCACTTCACAGGTATTTTCGGTTTACAGTTTCCAGGTTGAAAAATTAATATCCTTTCTTCTTCTGCCAGTACAGTTTACAATTCTTTGTTGTGTTTACTGCAAAGTGCAGACGGAATAAGGAGTAAAAGGAGAGAAGGTGTCAAAAATGGAACATCATTGTGATTCACATTCTTATAGCATTTGAATTCTTGATAATTGTTTTTGACGGGTCAGGGCTTCAAGGAGGCTGTTTCTTAATGATTATTCCCCATGTTGCCACTCGGGATTGCCAGCTTTAGGTTTGTTTACCAGTAAAGAAGCAAAGATGTGCAATATAGCCAACGAACTCCAACCAGGGCTCTCAACATGTTTGATAATGACAATGAATAATAGTTTTGATGAAAATGGAAAGAAATGCCAGCTGGGGCATGTTAACCACTTTAAATGATAATTGGGCAACCTTGCTCTTTATAAACTCATATGAATCAAAGAGCAATTGAAATCAAGGAGAGGTGAGTCCACATCACTTGCAGTTTTAAAACACTGAATAGCAGTGCAGGCAGTTTGTTTTAATGTCTAAAAATATTATAGAATACAGTTTGTATTTGTTCATCTTCTTTAAAAAAAAATAAAATAACTTTAAGTAAAAATGAAGTAATAAGTTTGAATAAATTTCCATATTGAATTACAAAATAGACATTATTTAGGTCACATGCTTGCAAATTAGGATATTGGATAACTAACACCCAGTCTTCTTATGTTGACTGAAAGGTACCACAAAAGTCAGTGTGGGAGAGAAGTGGAAGAGACAATGCAAGAAATGTTCCAAACTATAGTAGATCATCATTGGATGAGGTTGAGCATAAAATATATTTTTAGACTGTATCCAGACGAGCAGAGAAAGTTGCCTTTTCCAAAGCATGATTTAATAAATCAGACTACCTGAAACTGTCTTGACAATAAACAGCAAGAAGAAGGCAGAGAAGCGCAAATAGCAAGAAATAGAGACAGACAGAGTAGAGACAAAGACTGAAGAACGGTGAGAGAATCATTTTATGTTCTTTCTAGGGGTGACAGTCCTGACCAGTTCCATTTCATACCCATGTTTTGTTGCAATGTTCCTCCTTCTGCTTGACATTTCTGGGTTAGAAAGCGCCTATTACAGGTTCCTATCGTCATGTTTCACACAAATTCACATTAGATAGGAATTATCTTTTTCTCTGTCGAGGAGTGATCTTGTTCTATTATTCTAGTCATGAGCAAGTCACCACAGGTGAAGGCAAAAGAAGAGCAAGGTAGAGTGTTATGATGATAGAAATGTCACATTTGATAGAATCACTTTAATTGCATGCGTGTACTAAGCTGTTCCTCAGTGCCTGCACATTGTGTTGGCTAATGTCATTTTTTTTATGGCATTTGAATTCATAGTATTTCATTGGACAATGAGGAGAAAGCATCCAGTGTTTCATCTTTTGTTTTAATAATCATTATAATTATAGCTTGA
Source organism: Heterochromis multidens (assembly GCA_015108495.1). NCBI lineage: Eukaryota > Metazoa > Chordata > Actinopteri > Cichliformes > Cichlidae > Heterochromis > Heterochromis multidens. The sequence goes on from VUQS01074976.1 coordinate 13,819, forward strand.
ATTAATCATGGATGACCTTTTGTAACATTCAATGAGCAACCAGTTTCTTGCAAAAAGCAACAATAAAGTCATTAAAATGGGGGGAAGGACGGTAGTTTGGTACAGTATTAATTAAAACAAGACTTATGCCACTACTTCTATCTCAACTACTACTTGTGTTTTTATTGTTGTCATTATTATTATTATTATTATTGTTATTGTTATTGTTATACCCTTACTGTTTATTACAGATGAGAGCCAGGGTGATGGGCATACTGGGGAGTTGGTTTAAGGGATTGAATGTCATCAATCAGCATTAACCGTCAGCTTTGAGCTATCGACTGATGATTCACTACGGCAGAATCTCCTCTGACTCTAAAATGAAAGGCAGCAGTAGCAGCAATAACACGACACAGAGACACTCGGTTGATTGGCACCTCATTGAGTCTGGCAGGGGAGCGTTTGATTGCACTAGCTGTCAATATCACGTAATTGTTTTTCTTACATACATGGTGCCCTCTGTTTAGTCTCTGTTTTTCATTTCTTTCTTTTTTCTCAGCAGGCTTTACAACTGCATGCAGCTATTTTTTGGAAGTTTTTTTTTTTTTTTCAAAAACACATTATTCTTTTCATTAGTTAGTATGAATTTGATGCAAAGTGACCATTCTGTGGGTACATTCA
>VUQS01074976.1:14498-46390 GCA_015108495.1 Heterochromis multidens
TTTATTTTCTTTTTTTTTTTTTTTTTTTTTTTTTCCTCTGTCTTTTTTTTTTTTTTTTTTTTTTTTTTTGAATTTTTTTTTTTTTTTTCAAAAACACATTATTCTTTTCATTAGTTAGTATGAATTTGATGCAAAGTGACCATTCTGTGGGTACATTCACATTCTTGTTAACACTGTGAGCAAAAACTTCTATGTACCATCACATAATATGTCATCTTACCATCAGTGCATTAAGATCCATACCTCTTACTAGACAGCTAGATTAGCAGTGCATGGCTGTAAATCTGTCCTTGCTAGCTGCCCCGGGGTGTGTTGGAGTAGCCAGTTATGCCTTGAAGCTTTAATTGGGTCCCTCTCAATTATCACATTAAGTGTGTTACCGGAATACATATACTGACCACACTTCTGTCTCACTGTGTGTTCACTGAAGTCAAGCTCAAATTGAATTTAAATCTTAAATGACATCCATAACTTCCAGAGGAACTATTCAGGGCTGAGAGAGCAACCCTGTTTTCCACCCCAAGGTCAGCAGAGAAGATGAGATTTAATTGAAATTGAAGCTGTCTACCTGATAGTTTGAAATAATTAGCAATGTCAGAGTAGAGAGAGGACAAGTCAGGGATGAAGATAAATAAAAAGGACATCAGCACTAGATAAAAATGGCAAGTCATCAATTCTAGTGAATTGAATGTCACTGTGATTGACTGGACTTGCCTCTGGATGTCGCACATGAAACTTAAACAGGGAATGTAAACACCATAAATGATACCAAATCTTTGCAAAAGATTTATAGAGACAACTGGGCAGTTTAATTTATTTTTTTTTTAGAAAAAGCATGTGTACTTTTGAAACTGCTACGGTTTGACTCAAGGTGTCATGTAGATTCAAGAGACCGCTAAATGTTCTGTGAAGACTAAACTTCTTCTGTCTGGCAAATACACTATTATGGATGCACAACTCCTAAAAATCATCCACCCTGTATGAGCAGCTTTCTCTTCCCACCCGTAAAACAAACTCAACCACCCTACAGCCCCGAAAGACTTCAGAAGTCACTTCTGCTGGGTCCAACATTTCCGCACCAGTTAATAAAGGGGAAATGAATTGTATCAGTGTTGCTGTCTTTGCTCATGGTGAATAGGAAATTATCATAGAGATGGGTATTGGTGCCTTCACACCCTGAATTACAAAGAGAGAGCCTGTATCTGTTTCACTCTCACACATGCACAGATACGTGCATGTCCACAAGCAGACACAGTCTCTTAGAAGAAAGCCCTAAATAGAGCCGGCTATAGTGATGTCACTGTAGCAGGGGTGATTGTATTGATGAGCGAGGAGGTGCTGGCAATTACTTCAATAATTCCACAAACACACAGACATGTTAGTGACATCCGAGGCGTTTAACTTTTTGTGGCAAACTACCTGTCCCTTCAATGCAATCCTTCAACTGTGCTAACACATGTAAACAATACAACAGATACTAAATGCAAGGCAGAACCAATATAACATACTTACGCTACCCTTGCTACCCTCTTTATGGGCATTTTTTGTGTGACAAAAATCAATACAAAGAATTTGTCACTGCAGGACAAAATATATTTATGTAAGTGTCCTGGAGGCATGACAAATCAAAGGTGCGGTGTGTTAATATCTGCAAGTTAGCGCAATGGGTTGTTGGCAGTCTGTAGCACAAAGGAGTCACATGGCTGTTTTAAATGTCTCCTCCTCCGTGGACAGCTGTAGCCACTGGAGTATTGGCTTCATCATCGCAGGCAGAATACAATCAGTGAACCTACTTTACATAAGGCATAGTGCTTGTACCATTCTAAAGAGCTTGAAAGTCAATATTTGGTATGGTCACCTTTATTCTTCAACACAGCCTGAACTCTCTTAGGCACGGTTTCTTGTGATTTCTTAAAGAAGTCTTCAGGAACAGTTCTCCAGGCTTCTTGGAGGACATTGCTTTGGATGTTTGCTGCCTTTTATTCTGTTCTTTGTCAAGAGACACTGCTTCAATAATGGGGAGGGCAATTCATAGATTGATAGTGTTCCCAGAGGTGCCACGTGCCATCAAGTAAGGCAGGCAACTGCCTGGGGTCCCAGGCCAGTAGGGGGCCGCAAGGGCTAACCAACTTTAAAATATAGCAGTGGAAGTGTGCAAAGTTTGCAATGAGAGTCAGAGAGAACTGACCTCCCTAATTCTTAAGTTATGCTACTGCAGTTGTGCCCATTTGTGGAGGTATTTGCCAACAGAAAGCCTAGGGAGAGGGGTTTTAAACCACAACTAACATCCTCCCATGCAGTCCTCCAAAACCCAGTACAGTGCTCAACGTGGATGATGCTATGCGTTGATCGAATGCTGATTGGTTTGACAAGTGGGCCAGAAAGAGAGGTACAGCAAAGTTCACCAGGAATGGGAGGAGCACGAAGAAACCATCAAAGATAAAAAATATAGTATGAAAAGTACAGACAGTGCTGCAGTGGACACATTTCATTGTTTTTAACACTCAGCTTCACTTCAGCTCTTTTTATGTTATAACTTCACTCTTCTTCATGGCTGGCTGATGGACCAACAACAGCACAAGCATAAGTATCCCACAAACCAGTTCTACCACATATTTTTCACACCGCCGCCATCTGGCAACAGACGCTCTCTGCAGGTAGACGGACAGTCTGAAGCTTCCCACAGACTGCCAATGGACTGCCCACATGCTACCACTGCTGAACCATAACTTCCCCATAAGGGGGCCCCACCTGACTGCATTCACTCGCATTACAAGTGAAGCCAATTAATGAAAAGGAAGAGGAGTTATCCTTCTAGGAGTGAAAAAAAAAAAAAAATTAAGGGGAAGGTGAGAATTAAAGCAAGACTGTGGTGAGTGGAGCAGATAATAACAATGTACTGCTAAAAAACTAAATGTTGCTTGTCTGTAAAGTAAGTCCTAACAGCATCATATTATTGCTTCTGTTTACTTTGATGTTAACTTAGTTAACTTAACTTAGTTAACTTAGCTAGCAGAGCAGCCTGATGTGTCCATCCCTGCTGGCTGCCATGTGAAAAAGCAGCCAACGTCAAAAGAAAAATTTGGAAAGACCTTCAGAAATCCTTGAGAACTATTGCTCAAGACCACTTTAAAAAATTGCAAAAAAGACTGGCTCCTTGAAAGCAAGACAAAAAGAAATGAAGGTTGGCTCAAGACTTTTGCACAGTACTGTATGTTGACTACAACTATACACTATTATTATGTGTGACAGTTAATCTGTGTCAGTAGCAACGTGTATTATCTTTAATAGTGTCTCTAATGTCAATTAATTGTGTTTATGTACATCAGAAAGACATTTTTTTTAATTGAGACAGCCTTATGGTTATTTGATCTGACAGTGAGACTGTATTGAATGGTTTAGCAGCAAAATTAGGCATTTTTCTATCCTGGAGTAATGAAGTCACGACAGCAACAGTTATTTTAAGTATCAAAAGTATTTTAGGTATTTTTTCTGAGATTTTGAAGTCATGTTCTAGTTTTTATTGAATTATTTATGGACTTAACTTTACGCCTCTTTTGCTTGTGTTTCAGCAACTGCCATTTTACACACACTCTCTCCCCCTCCATGTGTCTATCTGTAGCTGTCGCTCTTTCTGTTGTGAGTGTTAGTTGACAATGTCTGCACTCAGCACACCCCAAATAAAGTGCGTTGTGACAGAAACATTAACACAAGCCACTGAGTACCTCTGTGATTTTAGTCAGAGCATATCTGTCAGCCAGGGCCTGGAGGAGTAAAAAGCATATATCTGAACTTTCAGCGACTGCTGTTTGGGTGGAGGATTGTGACAGTCAACATCAAAACAGTAAAAGTAAAGCCGTGATTTATTGAATGTGCCGTTTGTGTCTGCTTTCATGTTTGCCAGTGATACATTATATGACTTTTCTCCTGCTTTCAAGAACATGGTGATACGGATGAATTAAACATGTTAAGCAGGAACAGGTCTTTCTCTGAAAGCCTTACCCTTTTCACGATAACCCCTTTTTAGACATTCAGTGGACTTATCACAGCGTATAAATAGGACAGAATTCATTATTCAGGGGAGGTTTCAGTGAAAAATTAATAGTTGTCCCCGGAGGAGGGTCTGTGGTGCTTTGGAAAAGGAAAACCTTTAAAGTGTACATGCTCAGGGGGATTTGGGGAGAGTCTGCCCTTCATATTAAAACTGTTACCATGCTACCATACACACTGATATTGCAAATGTAAGTTTGCTCATCACTAATGACTGTCACTAACACTGTATACAGCCCCCATTCATGCCTAAGCTGTCTGCAAAATATTTTAAAGCTGGAAAGTGAAAAGGCAGGAAAAAAGGGCAGCATGAGTGTCTGCTTCTGATACTGACACCTTAAACAGATTACACATTTTCAGTATTGCCTTTTAGGACAAAACACCAGGACTTCAGCTGTTGACTCCTGAAAAGAGGCTCCTTTTTGATAACAGAGTGAATGATTTCCCTCTGAAATACCTCACTGTACAATAAACTGACATCCTAGCAGAGCACAACAAAAACATCAGGTCCTCCTCTCACCTTTGTCATATAAGAGATTACAATTTTCAGCATGTCCAGATTACTCAAGCACTGAAAACATGCAGCCCATGGTGCTGAGTGGTTTTCAGCCTGCCAGTTATCAGTTGAAAGATGGGCTTCACAATGCCTTTGTATCCACTTCCTATCTGCTCGGCCATGAAGGCAATAACCGTAATGTATGGCTAAGGGAAAACAGAGCTAATCATCAATGACTGCAAGATATATAGCATATACAGTGGCACCTTGTTTATTACCCTCTCTTCTCCTCCTGTTGTATCCATCGGCTATATAGACAGGCTACTGGATTGGAGAGCTTCTTCAATGTTAATTTGATTCATTCTTGTTTTCCATAATAATTGGGGGCAATGGGTCAGCGTGATGAATTTGCTTGTTACACGACACAGGAGGTAGCACGTCGGTGGCTGCTGTACAGTTTGTCTGTCTAGTCTTTTTTTTTTCCGTCATGTAAAACCGGGGTCTCATTGTTATTAGCTATTTTCAGTTGTTACATAATAGATTTAATTCTGAGGACCTGCTTATGCTTCAAATCAGCTTCTGATTTGATTTTAAAACGAAAGCTAAGAGTGTTATGAGTGGCATTTTCATTTTTAGATCAAAGTCATTTCCTAAAAATCATGATTGTTTAGATAGTATTCCTGCTGGAACAATCCAATCTTTTTGCAAATATCAGACTGCTTTGTTATGTCCCACTTAATCAGGCTGTTTTTCTTTCTGTCTTAATCCTTCAGAAATGTTTTTTTTTCTTCTTTTTCATTTTACACTCCTTATTTTCATTTCCCAGTCCTCACATTATCTACACAATATGGAAATGTTCAGACATTCATCCATGAGCAATGAATTTTAACGTAGATCCAATTTTTATTTTAGTCTTATAAATATACATTTATGTATTGCTTTTTTGTTAGTAACAGCACACCTGTACAGTATATCTGCAGTTTCATCCAGTGCCTGCTCAGCGTACAGGTTTACAAAAAAAAGAGAATGAATTGCTACCCGTGTAGGAGATTTTAAAATGAAAGCATCAGTGTATGCATGTGTGAGTTTCTGTGCATGTCTGTCTGCACCTACATGAGCATGTCTTGTGTTACTACCCCCCATAGAAATTCTGTGCCTCCTCCTCTGTGTGTCATTGTGTTGATGAGCGCTGATTGCAGATTGTTATGGTGTTTGCACCTCTCATCTATCTGGCCCATGCTGAGTATTTGGCCAGGCCTGATTGTGTTGATGGTGACACCGGCATCTTGTCCTCGGGTGGGAAGGCCCAATAGTAGTCCAGACATAATGAAGGAGATGTAATCAACCAATGTCACACACAAAAAGTCAAGTGAAAGAAAACTGTTTCTGTGTTCTACCTTCCCGACTGTGCTCTCTGTTGATGGAAATCACACAGTCGTGGTTGTTGATGTCAGGGCTTGCTTTTTTGGCAAACATTTTATGCTAGGCGAAATAGAAAATTTGAGGGTTTTTCTTGTTCTTGACAACAAAGGTGACTTGGAGATAAAGGAATTTGCATTAAATTAAGTCTGTACATTCTCTCTGTTTTGTACGTTCTCAATGGAGAAATGGGTGTTTCTACCTACAACATACTTTTAATCAATGGCAACAAAAAGAAAGAAGCAAGTGTTTGGCATTTGGTTGTTCAAGAGATCCCTTCTCTCTTTGTGCACTTTGTCCTCTCTCTGTGCTTTGTTATTTGTTTTGGTGTTCTAATCTCTGCCAAGTCAATAATATTCTTTGTTGTCTGAAATTGTGTGTCGGGAACAAAAAGGCCTCCTCCTTTTGTTGAAAGTACCTGTCTGTGACTTTTCACTCTCTCTCAGACTCCCAGATAAAGTAATCATTAGATGTTGTTTTCTGCCTGCAATTACTTTCAGTTACAATGGGTCAAACACTAGGAAAGCAAAAGGGGTCGAGAGAAGACAAGGCTAGATGGATTACAGGCGAGGAACTGTATAGGTCCCACAAGTGCTGATAAATACGTATGTGGCTCAGAGACTCACCGTTGTCAGGAACGTCTCAGTAAATGCATCAAAAGTAATTAGTCTAGAGTATATATGAACAACCTTGCTCCCTTCTTATCTGCATCACATTGTCTCCTTTACAAAAAAGGCCATTCATTACATCTGGCACTATTTGTTTTAAGAAGTAAAAAAGGGGCAACAATGGCTCTGCCATTTCTTATATCTGGCTTTGTATCTTTTGCAACAGAGAATTGCCCTAAAAACTGTGTTTCAGTGGAAAAATCCACATTGAGCTTGTCAAATGTTAACATAAGTCAAAGTTTTCAGGGGTTCTAATGCCTGATGAGGACAGACAAGGCAGGTGCTATTTCTAATGTTTCATTTCACATAATACAATAAAGTCATGTTTAAATGTCATTCTAAAGAGGCCCCTACAAACTGCTTATCTCTGCATAGCTTTTTTTTACTGTACATGACACAAGTAGATGGATTAGAGAACTTCTTCAGTGTGAATTTGGAGAAACTTTCCAATCCAAAACATGTGCTATTTTTCTACTACCACAAAGGAATACTTTAACTGCTTCTTCATCCATCTCTTTGGCTGCAGGGACAGTCTGTTTATGAAGTGATGACGTATCAGCCCTGTTTCCGGGTCCAAGCATCTACTGCCTCGACTGAGGCTGTCCTCTGACCAGGAAATGGCTATGACGTCAGACTTAACAAATGGATAACACTTTTACTCCTTTTATCGCCTCCCGATAAAAGTAAAGAAAATCAAATAGTATTTAAGACTTACAAAGTTCATTTTCAGACTGATTCAGATAAATGTTGACTTTTTCCAGTGAAGTAACAGATGTTGTCATGTAATTTCCATCTCTTCAGAAACTAGTCTCAGTTTACAGCTTCTTGACGACAACAGGAGTTCACACATCAGTACACATCATCAAACTATAAGATGTGCATCAAAAATGTAAGCCCTGAGAAAGAAGGGATGGTGAAATGCTGTCTTGTTTTTGTAATGCTGTGAAAATTAGACAGTTGTCTCTCCTTCAAATGACGATTGCCAGAGCTGTGATGAAAGTAATGACATCCCTCTTTTCAGTGTAACACCAAGGGGTTTTAATAGCGCTATTATTATTAATGACCATCCATTTGCTTATCCAGATTGTACATTTGGAGTGGGCATAAGGCCGAGTGAAGTGATAAAGTCTTAGTAATTACAAACCCAATTATTTCTACTGAGATTCTATTTGTTTGAAATAATCTTTCATATTCTTGTATTTCTGTGTTTTGGTCTCCCACCAGACGCAAGACACGTGCTTGTGGTGTACAGTGTGTATCTTTTTTTTTTCCTCTCAGTTTCTTTCTCATTTCCTATCTATCAAACAAGACAACATAATATATAATAACATGTCTGCACTGCTGATAGCTGTATTACTTGAATTCCAGTATGGTTTGATAACTTTTGATAAAAGTCACAGGCTTCATTTTAAAAGGCTCTTGCAACTTTTGGTACTGTTACACCTGTTGGTGTCAAATTGACTGACACTGCTATAACTCTGGACATAAATGCAGATGAAAAACTAAATATCAGTGAGGTTTTGGATGATAACACAAGTTAGATTAGTATCAGCGACCCCATGGCTAGCTACAGTGGTATTTTTTGACTATAAAGATAGCGGCGATATCTGTTACAAGTTTAGGATGGAATTGTGTTCAATTCAATCATATAGCAGCCAAGCAGCCAAACTGCAGCCAGAAGACTGCCCAGGATGACATCCACAACACAAGGTTATAATTAATATGTTGTTATGTACTTTGAATTATTTGCTCCTGAAAATATGACCTTAAGCTTTATCTCAAAAATCTGAAAATGTTGGCCAAGTAGTGATTTGTGCTTTTTGAAGCATTAAAATATTAGTGTCCAGGAAAGCGTGAGCCCAGGAGCTGTAGTGTACATCATGAGAATTTAAAAGCTTAGCTTTAAGGTGTGGTATAAATGAACAAAGGATATAGATGGGTAGGATAACAATTTAATAGTATTTTTGAGGATTTACGTATATTTGATAAAAAACAACAACACTGCACTGCAGCTTGTTGAAAACAAGAGCCTCAGCCAATGCAGTAGAGGCCTGGACAGTGAAATAGTGCCATGAGAGTCAATACATCACTATTTAACAATCAGACTGTTTGAGGTGGAGAAAGATGTATTTATATTTTAGAATTTATATGAATGTTTGGACATTAGTGAAGTTATGTACTAAAAATAACCTCTGTAGTCTTTCCATTTTATTGTGAAAGCCTATGTTTCAAAACTCTAGATAATAAAATCCAAGAAAAAAGAAATAATTTCACTAAATGACACATGCATTATTGCAAAAATATATAATATGGTCATGACCATGGGACCATGGTGTTTGGGAGCTTTCATTTGAGCGTACATGAGTTTGATGCATAGATGCATGCAAGTTTCTTGCAAAAGAATTGAAAAGACTGAACCAATTAACTCTGTAGGATGAGTCACGGGCCTAGTCCACCTTCTTGATGGCTGTTGGAAGAATTTAATGTCCTAGATGCATGCAATTATCCTTTTAATTAGCAATAATGAGTTTGTGCATGCTGAAATAATGAGTTGAATCGTGATATGTGTGCAGACCTTAATGTGAAGCTCATCAAGATGTAACAAGCTCTGTCTGTAAATATCATCAACTGTCATGTTAAATATCTCATAGTATTGTACTGAAAAGCCCCAATAAGCTGGCTAATATGGATTCTAGTTATGTATGTGTCTGGGCATGTGTGTTTTTTGTCTGTTAAAAAATGCATTTCTTGGTGAATTTTATGGTCAGGAACAAAAAAAAAGAATCTGAACGCAATCCTAAGCACTAAATCCCCATCAACTTAAATGGCGTCCTGTGTGACCAGCTGTAGTGCGTGAGTGTAAGTTCAAGAGGGTTGCCTGAATTCTTCTAGGCTCTTGCTTTACAGAGTGGGCGAAAGGCAATTGTGAAATGATCAATTTACTTGAGTTTGCCAAACAACATCATTAAGCAAAAAATTAAAGTAATGACTGATGAATAACCACACTCTGACTGGTCAGCTGGTCCAGTGAAAATAAACTAATCTGGTTATGTGCCAACAGAAAGGACTTGCCCATAGATGTTTAAGAGTTTGAGTTAGCAGAAGCTGTTCTATTCATTAAATGAAAATGGCTGTGAGTTGGCTGCTCATTTTTTATGTGAGCATATGCCAAACTATCCGCTAGCCAAGCATTATGTGTTATGAACTGACATAGAAAACTAATGTGGGAATAGCCTGGATGGCTAAGAGAACTTGAATTTGTTTCCTGAGATAGGATTAAAACTACACTTAAAGGAAGATTATTATCAATGTGTCATCTGCATGCCAGATGACTGGAATATTATAAAATGTGTTTTAACAGAGACGGTACAAAATAAAATGACCATCTGTGTGCTATAACACAGTTATACACTTTGTTAAGTCTTTCTCCAAAAGGGTTTTATTCAGCTTTTAACTGCCTCAAGTCTATGGTGGTATACTGGACCAAATAGACTGAAAAACATTTTTATGTGATATCAGTGCTGATGTTATTTTTCAGCTAAAAACAACACAAATTACACTACTTAAAAGTCTGAGCAAACATAATATATCTCACAAAGTTGTGCAAAGTTATTGGACCAAGTTGTAAAATACTGCACACATTCAAGGCATTGTCTTCAACCCCATTATATTTTTAATTAAAAGATTGCAAGTACTCCCATTAGTGAGAGCCATTTGCATTATATCAACCCCACCTTGTGTAAAGTCAAATTGCAGGATGTGATTTGTTCTCTGTTTTCATTCAGTCCCCAGAAAAACATTTTGGGAATGCTTTGCACACAATCCAGCATCCTCATACCGTTCTCTTACACATGTTCAATATTTATACAACCTGTAAATGTTTGACCGCACCAAATGGAAGGTCAGCTGAAGGTGAATGCAGCAGTTTTCGATCTGTGGCTGGCCACAGGATGTGTTGATGTTGCAGAACAAGAATGCTGAAAGGTACCGTTGGTATGCATATGCCTGAAAGTGTGACACGTGTAAAAATACAGAAAAGACTATGGATAATAAATCACCTGAACCATCAATCAGGCCATAAAGTGATTAGTATTTAATTTGTGGAGCAAGCAGAGGACTGCTATTTACACAAATTGCTTTTATTAAATGTTAAATTAACTAAATAAATAGTTATCAGAGTTCTTTTTCAACTGCACACTATTCAGTAAAAATAAATCATCTCAAACGAGAACACTAGGTCTGATCTCACTTGTGCTGTCTATTACAACTCATTGTTTGCTATTATCCCCACTTGTCTGCCATTCAAATTTCCTTGAAGGGAATGTAGAAAAGTATGTTCACAGCATCAGGGGATCTGTGGCATCAGTGATGTGTGATTTCTCCCGAAAGCTCCGTGGGGTACAATTGTTTCCCCTGAATACAAAAGACAGCGGCATCACAAGCAGGCTGCGGTATACCTCTAGCTGACGAAAGCAGCAAGAGCTGTCAGCGACATCACTCATACCATGTGCCCACCCTCCCAAACCCGCCACCGCCTATCCAAACTACCCCACTGGAATAGAAAATAGTACAAGCCCATGTCATTGAGAGAGGCGGGCCGGTAAATATTTCATATAAAATTTCTAGGCATTGAAGGCTGTTGACATAGAAATGCTATGAGTTCAGTCTGTGTAAAGTCATAAAGTAAAAACTTACCTTTCATTTGTAAAAGCTTCACCTTTAAATAGAATTTGAGGATGAAGGAAAAATATCCAGGACAAGGCAACATTTTCTGTGTGTCTGGGTGGGTAATAGGGCATTTATGCTAATTACATTACCTAATCAAAAACATCAGCAACCTAAAAAGGCATTACCAACAGCAGAAAACACTTGGAGAAAGATTGAATCAGCGCACGGCCGAGACTTGGCTTGGCCCCATTGTCCTAGCTCAGAGAATGAGAAAGCAGCATCCATTTTTCCCTTAATGAAGTTAGTGACCCTCTGAAAGGTGACACATTTACCGCCCAGGGGATTTATACACTCCTGCTTCACGGCTCCAGTTCAATATGGAGAGGACAGATTTGACTCCACGTGGGTAGTCCAAATATATCCTTACAATTTATACCAGGTGATTCATTTTCAGACTCTACTTTCGTAATTAAAGTTGACGTCGTGGTATTCAGTGTATGGTAGCAACGATATACAAAAAAGCATGTTCACTTGGCCGTTATGCAGCAATCTAGACAATTCTAGGAGTACATACTGGTATTACTAGTAGAGTGTAATCACGATATTCATTTTCATCCATAGAATGCCATAAAACAATAAACAAAGTGATAGGGAGATTTGCTGATGTCTGGGGAAGAGAATCACAGACTATGTAGAATTGTGTGTGAAGGAAATAGTCTTTCCAACGTACTAGGGTCTAAGACTCCTTAATTATTTATAGCATTCTTACTTATGCAAATACACTAAATAATTTCTACATGACAGCTTGAAGCTGAGGCCTAGAGGAGCGATGTGATGTTTGAATGAGGACCCCTCTTGCCTTTGCATGGCCTAGGAAACATAACACTGCAGGCTTCTGGTTGCCTTGGTGCATACTGTTTTACATTCTAATTATCTGGCATGACAGGCTTTATTGCTGAGGCTCAATGCTGAGGTCTCATCCCAGACTCATTCCACATGTGATGTCAGTTCTAGGATAATAAGATGAGATAGTTTGAGTGCTTAGCCTTGCCCATTTGCCTCTTCATTGAGTTTTCAGTTTTTTTTTCCAATTTTTCCACGCACGCAGTCTAATTCCTGGCACAATGAACATGAATTTTACCTGAATATGCTTAAAGATGCTCACAAGATCCTGGAATAATTCGTATATTTTCAAGAGCTTATTTGACCAGATTTATTTTGGATTCTAAAAAGATCAAAGGAGTTTAAGGAGTGGCACATTGACAGTGATTAAAATAAACAGTATTTTGTTAAGATGTTCATTAAAAATTTAATACAGTAAAGCCAATCCAAGACACAAACAGCAAGACATTTTTTTCCAACTAATTAAGCTACAGGGAATTCAGTGCATATTGTAGGTAAACAGACAGAGTCATGGGAATACCAATGGAAATTAAATGCTCTGCTGGTGTTTTTCTCATTACAAGATGAAATGAAACATTTATCACTGACTTTCATTTCACTAAAAGGCTGACATTTTGTGGGTCAACCACTGATAAGTGGACGACTTTCTTTTATTTGCATTATGATTCATGAGTTCATTCAGTGCTTTTACATCACCACAGTAAAATTGTTGATTTCCTGTTCTCTGTATGTTCTGACCTGTTGCCTTAATGTTGTTGTTTTCTCTTCTTTCGTTGTCTGCCTTTTACAGCCATCGAGGTGAACCTGCAGAAAGCCTTGGCTGAGGCCTCTGAGACCTGTACCCAGGAGTGTCTAATACTGGGCCACTCTGACAGCTGCTGGATGCCCCCGGCCCTGGCCCAGTTCCAGGGTCCTGGCAGCAACAGCCCCATCTCCACCCCTACCACCACCGCCATCACTGCCGCCCTCCCCTCTTTTGGTTTCCAGCAGAGCTGTGCCCGGGGAATAAAAGCTAACATGGGCAGCATGGGGGTCATGGATGGCCGCCATACGTTGGGCAGGTCTGTGCCCAAAAAAGATGAACTGGACAAAGGGATCAATCGTCCACAGTTCTACAACACGCTGGATAGACACTGCAGTAAGAAGGAGGATCCCGTCAAGGTCATTCCCCTGGCAAGCTTCTCCTCTCCCGGGCAGCAGACTGGTGGGGGGACTAGCTCTTTCTTACATGAGAACCAGTTGTAATAGTAAAAGACAAATCTTCATTGGCCTAGCATACACGTGACTCCATCCAAAGATGGCCTACAACTCTTAGATTAGTATGTATGCGTATTTGTGGCGGTATGCATAATTTGAATAACTTGACCAGCTCAATGACCAGCTCAAGCTCAGTTTTACTAATTAAGACATCTAAGAATGGATTAGACAATGATGATGATGTTTAAAAATAATCATGTGAAACCAGTCTGACAAACAAGGAAGGAGCAAGCAAGTCTTAACATAGAAGACACATGTATAATAAATAAATGGTAGTTATATGCCAAAGTAGATCCATCACAGAAAAAAAAGATAATTTTGCTTTCTGTTCGGTGACGTTTGCTTAGCGATAATAAAGGCCAGTGTACACCTTTAGCTCCTGGGGTTTAGCTTTGTGAAACTGTGTTCTAAAAGACAATTTCCCTGCACAGAAACAAAAGCAAATGCAGTACTTTGTGTTACGTGAGCTAAATTGGGCTAAATGCTAATTACAAACTCTTGAGTGGATGGTTTTTCTGTTGACGTTCTAGTGAAGTATTGCTCTGTAAAGCACATCGCACAAACCTTTTTGGTGGTGGAATATGTTTCTTTTGTCTCGTCTGGACATGTTTCAGAAGTCTATTTTGGTCAGGAGACTGCAGAAGGATAAAAAAATTGTCTACAAAGCATAACTAGGTCAATAGTAGACAGTGCTGCATCTTCGTCTTTTGCATTCTACATTCTCACCCTGGACCAATGCATAAAATAAAACACACAAACACAAAGCCTTGCACATAAACACATGCATAACTGATTTTTTTTTTTCCATATGGTGATTGCTCTATCTCTGCCAACTCTATTAAGAAAATGTTCACTCTTAGCATTATCTCAGTAGCTTAGCCTTGAAAGGAACAGACAGATGCGCTTTGGAAATGTAGCCTCTGTTTTCTTCCTTTTTGTTTCTATTTCTCTCATTTTGCTACTGAGAAAAATTCACATGGTAACAGCTCTGGAGCCAATTATGAAATTCTCAGTCTAATTACTTTGATGTGTGATCTCTGTAGTGACCCTCATTGTGGTTTGGAGGTTTGGAATGATTCTATTGCTTCTCCTGAAACATGCTCTGCATGTGCAGAGGCAGTGAAAAGGTGACAAGAACACAGCAAAAGCAGCATAACACTTCCTCTGTTCCCATCGTATTTTTAACACCTGAGTTCTTGGTATTAATTACTACTCTGTTTTCATTTCACTAAATTACACTGCAAAGTTTCTATTATCAGTTTTTACAATGCGTTGACACTGGAATAATAGACCAGGATGCAAACATTTCTTCACGGTTTTAAGTCTAGCTGAATTATTGATGTTAATGTTATTTTGGCAGTTATCATAAGAATAGACATTGGTACTATTTGAAAGGCCCTCCCTGCAGGCTGTCGCTCACAAGGTTTCATAAACACACTGCATCACTGCCTGTGTGTGCAAATTGTACTGATGATAATAACTACTTTAGACTAACTTCCTGCTGTAACAGATTGGGTGCAGTATAATCTATTGCTACAGCAATAAGTGACTTTGCTGATATCCATTTTTCTTTCCTGTAACATCCAAGCCAGGTGTCTACATCATCAGGTATATGATTCATGTGATTCATTTTGTTGTACCACCTTGCAAATTGGGAACAGACCTAAATCTATAATGCAACACGGTATTCCCAAGGGAAGGTGCAAGGCAAATTGTGTTAGTATGCTATTAGCTGCCACACCTATTCTCTCAGATCAGAACTCTTATCCTTATAAAGGGGATTTATCGGAGATTTTGTGAAACGATCACTTAAAGGAACAGTGTGTCAAGGACTAAAAAAAAAGGGCAATTCAATTTCACCTTAGTCAATTATGAAAATGAATTGAATTCATAAGTTAAATCCTCCTATAAACATCCATTGATGAAAATTACCCTGTTTGGGAATCCAATTTCAGCCTATTTACTAACACTTTCATTTTCTTTTCTCTATCATTTTCATTTGATATCATTCCACTGGTGTCTGTGTTGGTGTGGGGGTGTGGGAGTTGGGGACGGGGAGGGCGCCACACAATGATATGAACAATACATTTTTAATCAAAAGGAGCACATATCAAAAGGAACATACATCATGATGTCACTGGAAATTGGAATTTTATCTCTGCCAAATACAGATCCAGCACTTCATATCTGCCATCACAATATATGATCCAAAACCTGTCTCAAAATCATTAAAAGCCTTTTCAAGTTCTCTCTACAGTAATGTGAAGGGTAAAAAATTCTTAGAATTTTTTTTTTCCAAAATAAGAATTAGGTTTTTCAGAAACTTACCCGTTTATTAATTCAATAAGTATAGGTAATATCTGCTTGTGGAGTGTTTCTAAATATGATAAACTGCGCTATTCCCATATCATGAAAAGATCGTATTTAAAGAATATGTATGAGTTAACGCACGCTGTCACACTGTAATAAAAATGTGATTAAAATACACTGCCCAATTACACATGTAAAGTGAGCACAATACTACCTGTAACCCTGACTGTGTTTTGACTTACTCTGCCTACATAACTCCTATGTACTGTAATATTGCAGCAGATACATTAAAGACTACATGAAAGACTACTTCTAGAGGGAATACTACAATAACTGCATGAATGTACACCAGTAGGATGTTGCTTTTGGCAAAAATATGATTTTTTTTTTATTGTATACCTGCATCCATTTTGTTGTATCATATGTCTTCTCACAGGTAAAAGTGGTGTTTTATCTATTTTCAGAACAAAGAGCATACCATATGAATGTCCTTTTTTTTAAGTGGTTCCTCTGAGTAAGTACTCTCTCTGTGTCAAAACTTTTCATCTTTCAAAAAACATTAAGTAAAAAAGACTAAATGTTGAGTGGTTACAGGTTTTCACTTTGCATGAGTCTGCTCTCACTATTACTTTTTAGATTTTTCTAATTTCCTATGCCATAACAATAGAAATAGAGAAGATACTATACATACAGATGAGGATTCCGTTTTTATTTTAAGAATATTTCTATTCAAAATGTGTTTCATGATTACCATGTCAAGCCGTGTCATAATTTGCATGAACTGTTTGAACTTCCACAAGGCCTTTTGACACTTGACTACGTGGTTCATGCATCGGTCATTAGAATTGATGTCAGTATTGATGTTTACTGCTTTACACGTTTGTCTGTCTTATGGAACAAACCAATGTTACACCGTGAACATGGTCAATCCTTGTGAAGTGTGCATACCACTTATGCCTATGTGCACACAAATATCAATTATCTATACTGTCAGGTAAACTGGAATTTAAACTGTACATAGCAGTACCCCTAAGAACTAGAAATAATGGTCACAAACTGGAAAGACACACGTGGTAAATAGTAAAGCCTACAGATTCAATACTACAAATCACTTTGTTCATAAAAATGAAAAAGGGAAAAAAGTAAGAACTGATGAGATGACAATCTCTGTTGTAATGTAAATGGATACATATACATAATATCAATGAGAGTGTGTTTGAAAGTGTTAACAGGTGATCTTGTATGTGTGTAAATGAGAGAGTGTGTATTTCCTTGCATGTATGAGTGGGTGTGTGTGTATACTGGCATGCACATTGCCAGAATATTTTATGTACACTAATGTATCTTGTAAAAAACTATATCAAAATATGATATAAGACTTAAGTATATGCTTGTAAATTAGTCATCAGTGAGTCAGGTCAAGTTTGCGTTGAGAGAAGGCTTCAGTGCTTGCCAGCAAATCTGTATTTCTTAGTTAAAGCTATACAGTCTGTGTTGTTATGCCTTTGTAAGATATCCCACTTAAATCTATGAAAAAAAATTACCTTACATGGTGAAATGATTTTTCCTGTCATTGAATTTTACTTGAGCCATTAAATATTGAGTCCTTGAAGAATTAATGGATCATGTTTGTCCTTCACTGTTAATTATTGTTTGATAAGGTTTTCTAAGAGCAGTGGTATATCAGTGAAGCAACGTGAGAGCATACTGTCATCATATTCCAATTATGACAAATACAAGCCAATGACAGAAGACCCGTCAAATGAGAAGTGACATGTCACTTTTTTTCATTTCTGGAAATTAGCACTCCTGAGGAAATAATTCAACCTATGACACTACATGAGAAGTAGAGAGGTAGAGAAAACAGAAAAAATACAGTATAGGCACACTGAAATTTTCAGGCATGCGATGATTTGATCTGGCTTTGCCAGAGAAAACATAACAAATAACAAATTTGCTCCAGTGGCATTAGTGGAAAAGACCAATGCTTTTCTTTTACAGAGATGGTTCTTGTTCTCAGGGTCATGTGCTGAATCTTGAACTCTGAGAAGAGCCGTGATTAACCTGGCATTGTACTGCCAATGCGCCCCCTCACAAGCAAGAACAAAAAAACATCACCTAAATTTCATAGTAACCAGGGTTTTTGCAGATATTTGGTAACTGGTTAATTTGTCGACAGACAGATTTGTAAATCAGTGGAAACAATTCCAACAGATGTCCCAACTGTTGTTGATCACTTGCAAACACAGCTCAGTCTGTACCAAAGCTGTGGTGGAGCCAGTGCTACTGGTGATTTGTATTTTTCATTTGTTTTTTAATTTAATTTTTAATTTTTGCTTTCAATTTAGTTTAGTTCTATTAATTTTAAAGTTAGTTTGCTTGTTTTAGTTCAGTTTTTAATAGTTTCAGTGTTTTTTTTTTTTACTTTCAAATTAGATTGGGTTGTCAGGGGCAAGATTTACGAAGATTAGAATAGATATCCCAACATAAACACACACATACTTTGTGAGTGCAAATGACTGACAAGGATCTTGACACAACATTAGAACAAGCTGTCAAAAAATGAAATTAAAACTTTTTATTTAATTTTATTGATATTTTGTTAGTTTTACACATACACTGCATCATTTTGGATAGTTTTAGCTTCCAAAATGAAGGCAGTTAAAGGCAGTATTTGAAAAAAATTTATTACTACACCTTTGGATGCTTTACTGTATGTTGTTAAATGAATAATAAGAAAGAATAATAACAAAAATAATAATAAAAAAATAAAGAGCGGTTGGTCAGGGGTTAATCCTGCAGCAAGATAATGACTGAAAACTTTAGAAAATAAAAAATAAAGAACTGGACACTAGGCGTCAATGAAAGACGAGCACAGTCTTGTCTTGCACAGAATTAAACAGATGAATGAAAACAAAGCAACCGAAAGGTGGAACCCATTTGTGGAAACTTCTGCCACAATATTTCGACAATTAAAGGAATGCATATAGCGAGTAAGTAAGTAAGTAAGTAAATTAAAAATAACTTATGTACTTACTTACATAACTGAGCTCCATTCACAATTAAAATTAAACCCCAAATCGGAGCTCTGCATTTATCAGAAATGCTTAGTAATGTTTTTAAGAAGTTACAATGAACTCAGTAAGAATTACTGTTTCTTTAACAGTATATTAAATCCAACATCAGTCAGGTGTATCAGTGTAAGATTTATATAATGAAAGAACTGACTAAGAATTTAAAATCTGGCACCTTGATTGTTTTTCTTTAAAGGGGGGTTGCAATTGTTAATCAATTATTGAACAATAGCCTGACAGTGGCCATAGGACACAGGAAAAAATCAACTAGACACATTTTACCCAGTAAATATACCAGGGATGTCTAAGTTGCAAGCTCATCGCATCCACTCAAGACTGTTTGCAATTCCACCAGGTATGCATTCCACTCCATGTCACATAAAATAGTGTTGGTGTGTTTTTTACCAAAGCTGCCTCAAGCTGTACAGAGTAGATGAGGAGGGCAGCAAATCAGACAGCACAGAGAACCAATATTTCCAAATAGAAGACCCCATACAGTCCTCTTCTGAAACACCCCTGGTATGATTTGAAAGCATTTGAAGGACACAACAGGACTGTGTCAGAGACGCAATAATATCATCATTATTATTATTATTAATATTATTATTATTATTGATTTTTTTTATGCCTTTCAATACAACTATACTAGGTGTGTGTTTGTCTTCTGACCATCCCTGTTACAAATTCATCCATCAGCCAGGTACTCATCTCTCAATCTATCTATCCATGAGAACTTTGATGCCTCAAAGGCAAACTCTAAAACAGCCTTAACAATCCCCTTGGGCTATGAATTCTACCTGAGGCCCTTCTGGCTTAATGCTTTATCCACTATACTTTCATGAATACACAAGAGGGGAAACCTCAGGCATACAGTACACTATTGATGCTCACAACAACAGGACATGACAGGATCTCTTGGCACTGACTCCTAACTTGTGTGACACAAAGAGCCATGTCATGTAGCTTGTAAGACTTCAAAGCCTTTCTGGACTGTGTCATCTTGTAGCATTTTCAGCATATGTTCAGTCCCCAATCTCCTTAAGAGAGCTGGCTTTGACCTGCCCCATTAGTTTTCCATGGTAATTGGCTAATAATGAGACAGCGAAAGTCCCAAGGATGTCTGCACTGTCAAAACACATACCCAACTACACAAATCTGCATTTCCAGTAATTACTGCATATTTGAACAGAAAGAACTTTGTGATCCTTACAGTGACTTGAATGCTTGCCACACACACACCCCACACCCTCATTCCCATCTGCTAACAAGCCCAACTTATTGTAAGCCTACTTAGTTCTCAAGGTGTCATCTGTTGAAGTGTCAAGAGAACATATAGAGATTGTCAAACAGTACACTCATTTCAAATTGTAATTAAACTGGCCATCAGGTACCTAGAGGCTGTTTAGTCAACAGCAGGGTACTAATTACTATAAGATGACCTTTGGAATAATATCTGGTGAATTATTCATAGTTGAGAAAATTGCTTCGGAGACATGCCAACGACATCCAAGGGACAACTGAGTGTACACATACTCAAAGATTTCAGACTGGCTATGAAAATAAGGTCACTAGATGGATAAAACAAGAACTTTTTGTCTGTGAAAAAGGGGTGGCTGGAATAAAAGTATAAGGACAAAATCCAACTTTTCGAAAGAGAAATGTTGGAGACAGAATCCACTGGCTTATGTAAAGGTAATGTAAAGGATTTCAGAGAGAAAGGATGTCTGTCTTGGGATACCTTAAGAATATTAACAACAACAACAAAAAAGCAGTATGCTTAAAAACAGACAAAACAACTGGCTATATTATGTATTATTTTCTACTTGTGATGATTTCCAGTAGCACATAAAGTAATTAAATTAAGTGAATGAAATCAATACTTGTACATAAAAATGAAGAAATAAAATTAAAGACAAAAGACAAAGTACTGATAACATATTTCAACAGATGCATCTACCTACGAGATAAAAGAATTAACAGCATCTCTCTCATGCTTTCTGTGAAGTATTCTGCACAAAGTGGATAGAGGTCCTGGATAGTTACTTTCCCATCACTGCTCAACCTTTAGGGACACTCTGCTGAAATTACTGCTAGGATCTCACACAAAACCCTTCACTTTATTTCTGTGTGACATAAATAGATAGCTAGATGATTAGAAATCTGTGTGGTTAAATCTGTAATGGGAAAAAAGAAAACGAATTGCTTTTTTACGGGGCTAGGTTGTTTTTATAGTGTCTCTATTAGTAAAGCACAGAAAGTCACCCAATGGACTGAGCACCATGACACTGGTACTAACTTTATGGGGAAGTCCTCTGAATACCTGAATTCAGTATGAACTCAGTTGAGTATTTGTGGAATGCATTGAAAGAAGGTCAGAAACAAGACTCTTTATCACCATCGCAGAGGACCCAAATGATTAGCCAAAATTTGAGGTAATTAGTAGTAATTAACAAGGACCTTGTTCTCCTGGACATTGGAGAGCTGCCACGATGCCAGATCCCACCCTCTCCACCTGCCATTAGAGAGCAATTACTGACAGGAATCAGTAGACATTAGAGCAAGATAAAATGTATGCTGCTGCCTGTGTGTCTTTATTTAAAATACTTGGCTCAAAAAACTTGCTCACATCTGAGAACCTAATCTGATGAGATTTTGCATTAGCATATTTTTACAGGTTAATCCATCTATAACAATTTAGGAATGTACCAAAGATCTAATGTACTGTGGCCTCGTCTTCCTTGTTACATTCATAGCTTTAACGAATGACTTTTTAGAGTGACCTTTTTTCTTTTAGTTTGTTTGACATAATGCTTGGCTTCTGTTTATTTCTGCAGACAAACATTTTCTGTGAAGTTTTTCAGTGCATATGACACTCCAAATGCTTAGCATGTGATAGGGTTACCATTAAAGTTTAGCCCTCAGCATGCTAATATTTCCTAGTTAGTATTAAGCACAAATTGCAGCTGCTGATGATAAGAATGTCATTTGTGTAAGTATTTAGTAATACGCCTACTGAGCTATTTAAAATTCTGACCCCGTGGTAGGATGGAATGGAATGAAGGTCATCACAAATCCAGGGATAAAAAATGTGGCTGTGTAAATTTAATGGAAAGGGTTTTGAAAACATTTGAGATTTTTAGTTTAGAGTAAAGTGTTTCAGATCATGCAGACCACATAGCCCATACAGCCACAGATTAACTAAGCTGGCTTTTCAACTTAGCTAAAGAAAAAAAAGAAAGGTTTGTGTTTGCTCCCTTAAATTCATTAATAACAGCTATCACTAGCTCTCCTTTTCTCAGGGTTGTGCCACCTAGTAGAAAAAAGATGTTTCACGTGTTGGCTTGCCAGATAGGTAATGAAAAGAAACGAAGTTCACAGCGTGCCCCTTTCGCAGTAAGGAAGTACTTTAGTGAAACTGCTTTTACTGCGAGTTCTTTGTGCGCATCTAAAGACAGTATCACAGGGCAGCCTGACAAGCCTGTTCGTGTTCCGCACACATGCAGCTTTCCTGCAGTTAAGGCAGCAAGTCCCTGAAGCTCTTCCTCCATGGAGTTTATTGTCAGAGTCTATCCGATGGTAGGATGCCTCTCCCTCCTCTTTGAAATCCGGAAGATCAAACAAAACAACAGTGTTAACGCAGGGCGTGTTTGAGGTTTGAATATATAATCAGTTTCCAGGGTTAGATGTTTTATTTGTTGTTGTATTGTTACTGTATTACTAAACTGATAGTGAATGAGTTAATAGACTGTGCTGTATCTTTACTTTACTTTGTGTTCTATCTATCTATCTTACTTGCCATGAAATTTAATTGACATAAAAAATACTACAGTGTGGTTATAAAAACAAATTGCAGTAACATTAAATATGTGTGGTATGTATTAATTAGGGCCAAATATGCAAAAGCAATGATACAGTTTGTCCTTACAAAACAGTATTATACTTGGCAATCAACCTTTACTTTCAAAAACATCTTTTGTACAATGGCAAGTGAAAGCATGATGGGATGAAAAGAAAGAAGCAACAAGGAAAATCAATATAGCAATTATGCGTGCAGATAATGGACATCAAGGTGTTATTTCGAGAAACCAAAAAGGAGAGGTGACATAAAGCCGATTCGACTAGTGCAAACAATTCATTTTCTCAGATCTGGTGTTTCTGGCATATATTTAGTGTCACCTGGCTGCAAAAACCCAAATTGTGTTTTTTGTTGTTTGCCACAGCTGAAATAGCACTGTTTGGCACTATCTAATCACTAGGTTATTCTTTATGTTTGTACACAATCACCAGCCTCTGTTAAAACTCAGTTTCCCATTATGCTTTTACCGGTTACGAAAAGCCTAAAAACACAAGCAGCAAACACAGTGATTAGGCTAATTGAGATTTTAGACGAAATACACACTCACACACACAGACAAAATGAGACAATGGTGTAGGGCAAGCATAGAAGGAAGGACAGGGAAAGCAGATAAACACACACCTTTATACACCTCCACCACTCCATGCTTTTACCTGCTCAAAAGAGGTCACCTCCAGCTCTGTCAAGCTTTGCAGGTGGGTCAAAGATCTGGATTTGATAACTGGAGGGAGTTTAGAGAGCAGACATTTGACAGGCATGACAATGCTCTGACAGCCCTCATTGCGCAATGATTAATGACTGACATCCTTGTCGCCTGTCTCATACAGAATGCAAATGCAGCACTGTGAGAAAATTACCCTAATATGGCCTGTAATTGGATGCAGGATGTATCACATAAAGCAAGAACAGGATGGGTTTTTTTTTTTGCTCCTGAAACAAGGCTTTATTATTGAGAACACTACAAAGTAGGTGAGAGAGATGCTGCAGGATGATTGAAAATGACCGCCAGCAAATCCTTCTCATTTGTAGCAATTCATTGACATAGCAGTTAGTCCAGGGATGAGCAGAGGCAATGTGTTGGATCTAGACTTGAGAAGTCACTCCTGGCTCTCTCATTTCATCCAATAAATATTTTATCTTGGCTAATTGGTCAGATTTTTGTTTAGTTACAGCAAATGTATACATTGTAACATATATTATAAATCAGTGGCATGTGGTGACTTTTACATAAAGTCAAACAGAGATGATTTACCCCCCCCATATTTTATAAAGCGTGTTTGTCGTGGCTGTCCTATGAGGACCACATTTCTGTGAAAAAACTGGCCTACATCTTGATTTTTTTTAAAGCATATAAAAATATATTAATGACAAAAAATGTGTGACATGGTTACTGTCAGTATCAATAGGGGGTTTAAAAATATTAATGAAAAATTAAGGTGGAGTGCTGTGGAGAGGCGGTCTAATGAAACTTGCATGTTTTATTAGACTGGACACGGTAATTGCTGCCATCCCGTCTATCATCGTCAGAGGTTTTCTTGCTAATGTTCTAAAGGAGTTATTAACTACTTTTTCACACTCCATCTTCTCTACATCGCACATGTTGGCCAATGTGGTTAGCAATGTGGATAGTTAAATCACTGAAGATTGTTAACTGTCTTTCCACAGAAAACCGCTAGAAAAAAGCTGCTGGTCTCTTAGCTCACCCAGCTCAAGTCATTGCTAATGGGAGATGGACATGCTCATAAAATGGAGACAGCTGCAGTTTCCTATGAGTACCAAACAAGCGGCGTATTCAGTGACAATACCCAACTGTGGCCACAAGATAGCAGTAATGTAAAGGATGGATGCAAACAGGAGAAATGAAAGGAGAGATATTGCTTTACTTTGGTATGTTTTAATTTATGTCTACTTTTAGATTTAACAAAGCAAATACTGCTTTAACAACACCTCTGCTATAAATACACTATTTTCCTATCAAATATGATCAAAAGTTGGTGTGGTGTATGTTTATATATTAATAAAAAGTTCTGCCAAATTGTGGTAGTTTGGGAGCAAGATTGTGAGAAAGACATATATCCACCCATGTGCAAATCTTATCAAAGGAACCTCTGTTATTGGATGTGGTAAATAAACTAGACTTTCGAGCATTTTAAAAGTAAATTTATAACAGGGGATTTTAATCAGTCACATTGGAGGGAATATACAACAAAATATTTTACATTTTACATAATGCCTTAACGCTTCAACCATAGGTAATAAGGTGTAGAAGAAAGTTATGGAAGACTGACCGATTCATATCACTCTTTCTGCTAGGCCTGGGTCTAACTGATCATAATGCTATTCTTCCTGCTCCTAACCTGATGTACAAAAGGGTTATTTTTTAATACAGAAACATCTGAGAGGCTGTCCTTAAAAACTGGAAAAAGTAAGGCATTTTCAGAAAATTCTTTGTATGGGATGGCCAACTATCTATCTACCACAGGCTAAATTCAAACAATCAAATCAACTAGCCATAGCACTTAGTGAGCGCCAAAGAAGAAAAAACAGGGACATCAAAACAGGGACGTTTCTTAATACCCAAGTACGTAAGTTAGTGCTTGCATACTAGGTAGTTCATACTTGGCAAGTTCACACTGCCTCTGGCCTTCCCGAGAACAGGAGGACACAATTGGAACGGCAGTTTTGTTTTTTGTTTTTTTCTTTTTTGGGGGGGGCTTCAGGAAAGTACCAGTCACTTTGTTTTATTTTGATTCATCATTAGTCCTCCCCTTATTTTATTTTATTTTATTTTTCTCTTGTGAGCATGTGCACAAGCTCCCCACCAACACTCCAATCCCAACACCATAACAACCATCCACAACCATCCAAGAAGGCAAAACGCACCACAATGACATCCAAAAAGACACAACAAACCCCCCAAAACACAAGCAAGGACAGAGAGGAAAGAGGAAACGACTGGCAGTATAATGGTTCACATGGTAAGGACACCCCCACTCCCATCACAGCCACCTGAATCGCCAGAGCCCGAACACCAACACTTGTGGTAGTGAGAGAATGCCACATGAACTCAGAGACCCCAAGCTGCCAAGATCCACAGTTAAGATCAAGATGAAGCCACAGTGTCTATCCAGAGCCCAAAGCGCTCCTACCAAGATCTAACAGAGGCTAGACTGCTCATCCCAGATTCGCCCCGGCAGTATGAACAGCCAAGAAGAGGAGCTCACAGCACCGCAGGAGCCGAGAGAGCAAACAGACCTAGAGCGCAGGAAGGACACCAGCCAGCACAACCAGGGCACTGAGGCACAACCCCAGCAGCACAAGCCGACCGAGCCCCACAGGGCACCAACAGTCACTACATGACTGAAACACAAAAAACATTATATATGTATACACAGCTCATGCTGCTTACTGAACAAAAACAAACAGGTCAGATAGGTTAGAATGATTTTATTTTTAATATAGTAGACTCCCAAAACTTAAAACAGACAGCTGGTGTTTAGAATAGAGTTGAATAAATATTAAAAACACAATCTGATCATTTCTGGAGCAGTCTTCATGATCTCCACGTACAGCATCGACATGCTGGTCCAGATGTTTCTGCTCCTGAAAAGGCTTGCACTTTCCTCCTGTATTAAAATATTGTTAATGTTAGTTTAAATTCAAAATAAGCTGTTAAAACAGGTACAGCACATTTGTACATCAGGGAATAAAGATGAGCGAAAGATTCATTTCCAAATATACTGACAGCTCTCCAGTGAGACATTAAAGTTAAATAAAACTATCCAATTATGAAGCTTAGCTTTAATCTCAGCCAAACCAAAGTCCTCAGGAACAAATAAAACACTGAAATAAACCAAACATTAACCGTTAGATATCAGTTATATATTAGTTATAATCTAAGTGAATTATATCTTGTGTTTAACCTCCACTGAGTGGGAAAATCCAGCGGGGGTCTTGAAAATGATGTGCTGGGAGTCACCGATCTGC
Source organism: Heterochromis multidens (assembly GCA_015108495.1). Taxonomy (NCBI): domain Eukaryota; kingdom Metazoa; phylum Chordata; class Actinopteri; order Cichliformes; family Cichlidae; genus Heterochromis; species Heterochromis multidens. Next base: position 41,187 of record VUQS01074976.1, read on the forward strand.
CAGCTGACAGCTAGCAAGGCGAGATGGTTGTTAGACCAGCAGGGATGGACATCTCCGAAAATGTCGGAGCACTTTTGCAAATAGGCAATTTCTTGATAAATTAAGCAGATATTTGAAATTTACACATCTACATTCTCTCCTAAAAACATCTTAAAAGTTTATTTTGTGTCACAGAAAAAGTAATATTTCAAACTTTACTTACAGTTTTGGCCGCTCTCATCCGCCATTGCCACTTTTGAGTTTCAGATGAAATGCATTCTGGGATACTTGGCTGCACCGAGTACACACAAATCACCACCGATGCATGCTCGATAGAATGGGCAGAGCAAGAACACATCTGACTGATGACGTTTCACAAGTCCACAAGAACACAAGTACACACAAGTACGCATACTGAGAAACAGCCCAGGCTTCTGTCTGAGATACTTTGAAACATAGTAAGCAGTCTTTCTATTTACCTATGTAGTTAGCCCTACAATAGGTACCCTAGTTAGCTGTTAAATACTTCATTTATACAGTGCCAATTCACAACAACAGTCACCTCAAGGCACTTTAAATTGCAAGGTAAAGACCCTACAATATTAGAAAGGAAACCCAGCAATCACACAACCGCCTATGAGCAAGCACTTGGTGACAGTGGGAAGAAAAAACTCACTTTTAACAGGAAGAAACTCCTGGCAGAACCAAGATCAGGAAGGGGCAGCCATCTGCCACGACCAGTTGGGGTTGAGGGGAAAGAGAAGAGCAGAAAGAGACAGACAAGACAAAAGACACATTATGGGAGAAAGAGCCAGAGTTTAATAATTACTAATGATTAAATGAAGTAGTGGTGTATAAACACACAGGGAGTGAAAAGACATGAGTGAAGAATGTGAGGAGAAGGATTTTAAATTGAATTGTGTATTTAACAGGGAACCAATGAAGAGAAGCTAATATGGAAGAAATGTGGTCTCTCTTTCTAGTCCCTGACACATCCAAACAACACTGGCATTTGATTGGGAAAATCATCTGTAATACTGAGATACTCAAAGCTGCTACTGAATGAAAAATATAGTCTCGCAGAAAATGAAACAGTCACCATATCTGTTAAATCATATTAACAGACAATTCTTTTCCTTTTGTTCACACATGCACATGACCAACACTTACAGTGTAAAGATAGTTCATCAAATATTAATAAAAATTCTTGGCAGTTGTTTAAAAGCTCAAGAAATACTATCTATTCTTTTGCTTTGATGGACTCAAGTGACAGCGTTTACAATCTGGTGGAACAACAGATTGAAAAGGCAAAAGGTGTAAGTTAATTATCATTCATTTACGCCCCAGTCACACAGGCCTAAACACCAGTCGGTTACCATCTGACAACCACCAGTTAGGGTATACAGATTTTTTTCCTAGCGACCGGTGGTTGCTGGAGGTTGCTGGCAGTCATTGTGAAATCGACTGCTAAATCACCATTTACTCAGGCCTAGACCAGTCAGTTTAAGGTTCTTGTCACACAGGCCTAGAGACTAGTTGGCAACCCCCTGGCAACTGCTGGTTGTTAGGGAAAAGTCTGTATTCCACGCTGGAGGTTGCTGGTTGTCGCCAGGTAATATCGGCATGAAAAAAACCTCCTTGTGATTGCTTTGGTTGCTTGCAAATTGCCCCGTAGCAGATTTCCCGTTGTTTGCATGGAAGACGCAGACTTTTCTTAAACAGCATTTACTCTCTGCACTGTTGTGAAACTTGAAAAGTCTGACGGAAAGTGGAAATGGAACACATTAACCTTCAAAGCAAATGTTGCGCCTTTTGAAATGTGTTGGTTGCACATTTCAGAAGTGTGACAGGAGCTTTAAAAGACTACAGTACATTTCCCAAACAGAATTTCTTTGCTCTTACTTTTACACTTTGTGTTTTACTTTGCTCTTTACTTGTTTCACTTGCTAGTTGGTTAGAGTTAGGTAAAAAAAAGAACTACTTGGTAGGTTTCAGGAAAAAAAATTTGTTTGGCTTAAATACATTAATTAACATTTGTTTGAAAGGTTGTACATAGGTTACCTGAGGTGCCTGAGAGGAGACTCCCTAAAAATATGTTGTGCAGACATGAAAAATGCTTCCAGATGACTACATACATACATAAATACACCAGTTTCGACGCCACCTTGATGGAAAGAAGGAGACAATTGGTGTCATAAAAAATAAATAGCATTTTGTATTTTGCCATGAGACAATGGAGGTTTTAATATACACTATGAGACATCCTTATAGAATCAAGTAGATATGTAATGTCCATGTAATTTCTACATTGAGAAAGCTATCACCTGAAAAAAAAGCCTTAGGTTACAAGAAGTAAAATATAAAAATATATTTTTATTATTATTTATCATTTTTGGTATTGTGTGCTGTTTGTTTGCGATTGCTGCTGTTGTCCTTACTTGCAATGGATTGGAATGGAGTATTTAACTGAGTACCTGTAAAAAGAGTTTGATTAAGAGATTAACAGTGTGTGCATGTATGTGCATGTGCATGCATGTGTTTGAATGACCAGGTTCACTAGCTTATATAAACCTATACAAGTCCCACATAAAGTCCAAGGTTCTTTAGTAAAGCTGACTCATTCCATTTTTTTAGACAGACTTTGCCTCATACCACTTTAGTGCCTTTCTCAGGATTTATCCTGAGTTGCCTAAAAATCAGTGGTATGTGTTCAAAGTTAATATGTTGGAGGTGAACATTTTGGCAGATGTTAACTTAAAATGAAACTCTCCCTGTTATTTGGAAGATTAGAATAGGAAGTTAAATTGCAATCTGTGGTGTCACATTTTGACTTTACATGAAGATGAAAACAAAGGTTACTGTATTCTTGTATTACTGAAGTTTTTAGATTACAAAGTAAATTTGATGACTCTGTAGTACTAACTTCTATGAAACATTAAATATTTTTTAAAAAGCATTTTACTATTTCATAACTTTGTACATAGCTTATTGATATACAACAGTACTACTAAACTAGGTTGTTTGCTTAATGTTCTGATTTCTTGGGAGACACCAAATCAGTATTATGGCACAATGTGAGTTGCTTAGAAATTTGACTTATTTAACCTATGCTAGCAAACAAAGCAAAAACCACTCACATATTATTTTTTACAATGAAGATGGAGAGTACTCCAAAGTCAAAAACATATTGGTCAACTACATTTTTCTATATTCCTGAAATGCAATGTAACAAACTGTGTATTACTAGCTCAACAAATAAATACTACATATCACTGTTATTTTGCAATCTAGCCATCAGTATAATCTTACTGATGTTTCAAAGAAAATTCACAGGAGTTTCAATGATGAGGACAGAACCAAGTGAATACATTTTCCAAGTGAACCCTACTTGTGCCACATAAAACCATGAATGCCAAAAGTATTAGCATTTTTGTAAAGGCTTGACATTGAGTAGGTGCTCTAGGTGCTCCTTTCCAACAGCTGGCTTCAGAGTTTAATGAATATGCATAACCATGAGTTTTGTCATTGAGTGTTTTGACGGGAAGTGCAAGTTCACTTTCCCTACTCAGGGTCACTGAGTTGTGATGCAGTGGCTCCAGACAAAAGAAAGTTTAGTGCAAATAAAATTTGACTATTGAGAAAGAAAACCTAAATAACTTGTTTTTATGGAGATGCTGATTGTATTTTCATTATCTTTCATTCCCATTCTAGAAGCTCCTTCACTTTGTCAAGCTCCAGTGTTGCTATGCAAATGACCCTGATATGGTTTAATTCAGCCATACAGTAATCCTTTGCTGAATGCTATACATCAAGTGAGAAAGTGATTTAATATAGAAACTGAATCAAAAGCACAGCTATACTTTTCATTCACTGCCAATCAAGTTCCATAGACACACGTCAAATCTGACATCAAAGGATGTTATTTCACGCACAAGGTATTTATATTTAAAACATAAAATCTAGCATTAATGTTTTAAGAGTCAAGTTTTTTAAGAGTTTCAATATTTTTTTTCCTCTGTTAAGTCGGCATTAATAATATCCTGAGTGGGTTATTGACAAAAGGCAATTAAGGACAGCAAGCAATGCCAAAAAGGCAGCAAAAGACAGAACACCATCACTGTGACCTTCAATCATAACCTCTCTTTGATTGTTTCGTTTGCAATTACAGAACAAACTATGAAAACCATTGAAAGGAGGGGGAAATAATTGTCACACTGCAACCTGATAATACTTTTGGGGGGAGAAGGCGGGGAAACCATGGCACCCTCCTTCTGGCAGGAAAAATAAAAAATTGAACTGCTTTTGAAGACAAAGACAATTAAGAAAGACTAAGAAAAAAGAGATATGTACAGTAATGAGCAGACTTGAAGCTCTTCTGTTTCATTCCTAAAATCAGGCAAAACTGAATTTCTCTTGTGAAGCTCCTCATTATCCTGATTGTATAATAGATATAATCAAGCAACAGTGTCCAATTAGTAGTCCATAGGCTTTCCTCTATCTAAAAAATGGAAGCCATAAATGAACAATTGACACTGTAAATGTGTTTGTGTAAAACTCTGGGGTTGCTCCCTAATCAGGGAGTTATTGATGAATCCAAGGGCTTAAAAGAAAAAAAGGGCTCTGACATATATCTATGATATGATGGAGGTTGTGGGATGTGAACAAACAGTCCTTTCCAGGTAGTTTGAGTGATTGCCTAATCCCCTGTAGCTAGATGATTGCAGAGCAAGGTCAGTTTGAAGGCTCAGACTGATTGAGTGCTGTCTATAGATGGGGACTCGCTCGAGTCTCTGATGTCTTCAGATGGACAGTAGTTGAAGATTCACTCTGGAGTTTTTTAGCACTTCGACCAAAACTGTCCAAACTGAATGACACTGTGTGCCAGTAAAAGTCAGGACACACTAACAGTAAGAACATCATGACTGTTTTATCGTTAATCTGAGAAGCAGATTAACTTATGAATAATAACTTATGAAACCATTTTGTTACTGTGCATTTTTTAATGTATTTCAAATTGCATTGTTGCACTCCATCCTGTCTAGAGTACTAGGTTAAAAAATACTTGATAACTATGTTGTCAACCTTCACTCTGATCTTTTACTTTTGCCTGATATCCATTTGCATGGCATCAGTTGTCAACTATTTTTTAAAATTAGTCCTGTTGCCAGCATTGTCAAGATACATTTTGTGCATCATCGACACCAATTTATATCTCAAGCTGTCAT
>VUQS01074976.1:51364-64026 GCA_015108495.1 Heterochromis multidens
TTAAGAAGGAAGAAAAAAAAAAAAAAAAAAAAACAAAAACAAAAAAAAAAAAAAAAAAAGCAAACAAAATTTTAAAAAAAACAGCCCAGTAAAATAAAGGTCTTTTATTACCTTTCCAAACCTACTTTGAGTGCCTGGAGTTGAAAATTTCTATGCCATGTTTTGGTCATAATCTTCCCTTTTTTCTCACTTTTTGAGTGACTGTCTTTTACAATAATAAGACAGATTATACTCTATAATTTGATTGTGAACAAAACAATGAATTGATGATACTATCAGGTACTATCTGTGTATGCAAAGCGTAACAAACTGATCGTCACATTACAACTTTCTCCTTTTTGAGCTTCTGTCTTTGTTAGAAATATTTGCTGCAATACACAGTATATTACACAAAATCACATTTGACATTGACAACACTAGAATTTGACTCTAGAATTATAACCAAATATAATACACATCCACACATTGCTGCTCATTCTCCATGACAACCAATTTATCACATGAATTAGAAACTACAAATTAAGATATCACAACATATTTTCAACTGCCTGTTTATTGGTTATTGATTCCTCTGTCTCTATGCGAATGATAGGCCAAAACAGGAGGTGGAGGTTTCTGACCCATTTCAACATGTCTTTTCGCTGAGGAGAAACACCATAATTACCAGAGGCTGTGAACTTGACAGTTGTTCTGTTTGAATTGTGGAAATGATGGAAGTGAGGATGGAAGAGGAAGCCTCCTGTGGACATAATCACACCATGCTTGTAAAGGGTAAACTAGTGAGGAATGGACAGCTCTTCTAAAATGAGAAGTAGAATTCTATTTTTACATTAGGGGATCATCATTATTGCTGAAGCCTTTTAGCCACTTTCTCTTCTGCACAAAAGAAAGGACAATTCTTCAGGGTAATTTGTAAAATTGATTTAGTTCAAATTAAATGTTGAAATATTCTGTTCAGTTAACTTTTTTTTTTTTAAACGAAGACTGCTTTTTTTTTCTTAGCTTCCAATAAATTTTTTTTTAAATCAGATGCACTTATTCTTGTACTACTACAACTGTGTTTACAACGGCTAAATGCCACGTCAGTCAAGAAGCAAACTGTTCCACTTACATCCATGGCTTTGCTTCAAAGACACCCCCTCATCAGTCATAATTCGTGATATCAGAATTGAACATCTGGTGGTCCGCCCATCCAAGCTGTTTTCAGTGTTTTTGATGTTTCGCTTCAAGTAGCTTGTATCATGTACACAGCTTAGACACACCTTACCAGCTGATGCTTCTCTCAGAATCTCTTTGTTTTCCTTTTATTTTCCTCTGATCCATATGTGTTACAATACAACTGGAATTTACTGACACATATAATTTCCCAATCATTGTTAGAATTAAAATTTTTTGATAATATTTGGTGTAGCCCAATATTACTATAGATCTTCACTGGAGCAATGCTTATTTTTTGTGGTTGGTTTTTTGTTTTCTTTTACTTTATCACCTTTTCATTTTCATTTTTTAAATATGAACCAAAAATAAATCTCAGGTATTATAAATCTTACTTTTTGCAGGAGAATGAAGGCAACGAACACAAATGCACAAAAAGACACATTAAAGGCTATAGGGCAAGATCTGATTTCTCAGTTTTAAATTGCCATGGACACAATAGCAATTTCATGGTTGTTCAAGTTGAGACGGTGCAAGAGATCTCTCAGGCTTGTCGACCTTTATCTCAGCAAACATCAGAATCCCTATACAAAAAAGCAGAAAATGAGCTATTGATTTTCCTTTTTTCTTTTGCCCCCTCACTTTCTCATCCCCCTCCGGTATTGTCATTCAATTCTCTAAATGAAGGTCAGCATTGGTTTCCTTGTCACTGCCACAGAGACGTGGTAGAAATATAGCAATCTGTGTTTTTTTGAAAGAAAAAGGTCTTTCAAAATAGGAGGGGGTTGCTTTTGTCTGTAGGGTTTAATTGGCTCAATAAAACTTCTCTTTAGAGCACAACAGTTTTCAATATGTGCAAGATGTGCGCACACAGTATATGAGCAGCATATGTGCATACACAAAGAAAAGAGGAGCTTTCAAAGTAAGTCAGTGAAGACATTTGATTGGGAAAATTGAGAAAATAAAAGTTTACATTTATGATTAATCTAAACAAATTATGTCCCGCAATGTCAAAGATGGAAATAGTAGAAAGCACTTTGTATACCACTGTTAACCAGTCGAGTTATTTTGTGTAGACTGTCTCTCTTAAATCTATACATTTTTGGAAATGTTCTCAGTATCTTTATATATGAAACTGCCCCAGGAAATAAGGATAACACTAAAAATGAATTATAAACCTCTATATTTATAAGCCATTATATCTATCTGGAGTTACTCCCCTAGTAGAGCCTCTCTAAGATCAAATGCTTGTTACCTGTCTCGTGTCATGTTGTGCATGTAATCATCTTAGCATATTTGCTATCTAATATCACTTGAAAGAAAAAGAACAAAATCTGATGCTTTCTCATACTTGTTCCTACCCACAGTGCAACCCAAACCACAACATCCTGTTTCATTTTACCCAAGATTGTTTTCTTGTCATCTGATAGGCGGTGGCAAGTACTCCTGTCATGTTGTTAGGTACATCAATGGGATCAAATGCTTCCTTAAATCTGCAGTGACATCAGTGCATTTTACTTGGCATGCCTCTCTCATCTCAATTCATCACCTCCCCAAGGTGAACACGCTATCTTGCCAAATCCAACTCAGCGTACAGTGCAGAAGCCTTTTTTGCATATTCTTCACACTTGTTTATGGTTTACTGAGCAGGTCACTTCCCCTGCTTGCTTGAACAGCTGCTTCAGTGATGACCCCCCTTTTCCTAACAGGGGTTGGAAGACTACTTTTGTGCTGCTCCCTGTCAAGTTCTCCTTTGCTTGTGAGGCCTGCAGGTGACCTCACGCACAGCATTTACTAGGGCCATATGAATAATTTATCCTTTGAATTTAGCCCAACTCTGACATTTCGATGTTTGATGCCCACAGGCTTTGGCTTTAACAATATAGATAGTGCTCCTTTCCTCTGTGCACTATCAGATAGAGTCTCAAAGCACAGCTAGTGCACTCTGTATCAAAACCATGGATATCAGGGTTGCTGCATGTTCCACACTCTGGATTCCTCTATTATATTAACTCTTACTGCAGTATCTCTCCCTATACAATGGGATTTGGTATAGGATTCAAACATTTGAAGTGAAAATATTGTGCTTTATCCATGGGAAGATAAGATAAGATGGATGTTTTATAATTACCATAGGACAACTTTCAAGAACCAAAAGGCAAAATAACACATCTAACAGGAATCAGAATCAGAATCAGAATACTTTATTAATCCCAGAGGAAATTATGTAATATTGAAAAAAAAAAAAATACAAATAGAGCAAAGCAGATAATTTAAACATACAGTACACAAAATATACTACAGAGGCTCTAAAGAATTGACTCCAGTTAGGCATGTATAAATTCTGTGAATCTGAGTCTGGCCAAATATACAATAAGAGTGAAACACCAGCAATAGTTACAGCAGAAATAAGTCAGTTAAAAAGGGGCTGTCTAAGGTGGAAAGGTGGGTGGCTGTGGCTCAGGTAGTGGACTGTTAGTTGTCCTCCTGATCCTCATGCTCAAGTGTCCTTGAGCAAGACACTGAACCCCAAGTTGAGCCTGATGAGCAGGCAAGCACCATGCATGACAGCTCCCCTGCCAATGGTGTGTGTAAATAGGAGGTAAAAACTTCCATTTCTTTTATTACAGTCTTTATTTAAGCCATTCACCCTATCTTCATAGCCATAAACTGAAGTGCCCTGGGGTGAGTTGCTGGATTAAACATGAAGAGTAGTTTGTTCCATATACAATACTTCTCTTTTAATCTGCACTGCCCTGTGTCATAAAATATCTCTTTTTTGTTGAATCAGAGTAGTATGGTGGTGTACACACACAGGTACTTGTTGGTCTGCAGCATCTTCACTTTTTCACCCTGAAAGATGACATGTGTCAGTAGCTTCTCGGTCCGTCGGAAATCCACCACCAACCCCTTGATCTTACTGACATTTAGCTGCAGATGGTTCTCCTTACTCCACCAGACACCCACTATAACGAAATCATCAAAGAATTGCCGGAGGCTGCAAGATTCAGAACTGAACCTGAAGTCAAAAGTGCAACTAGAAAATCATGAAGGAAAGTGACCCTTTTGTATTTATGTGGGTAGTATTTGTTTCCTCAATGATCTGTACAGCTAAATGCAAATAAGACAGCCAATTAAAGTGCAACGGTGTACTGCAGATATTGCACTGTAACTTACCAATGGCTATGTTCCTAATCAAACTGCATCACAAATATTTTTTTTAAGATATTTTCTTAAAATTTCTGACATTAGTATGGGAATGATGACAAATGGGCTTTTTATTATGATTAATTAAAGTTATCTAGAGATGGGTAAATAAGATTGTAAAACTACAAGTGTATGCAATGTGTTTATATATAGTGACAGAACTAAACACATTTTCATCAGACTTATAAAGTCTCATATATAATTTCTGTTTTATAAGTCTTAGATGTTGTGAACCTGGGAGCATGTACATTTCTACTCCCAAGGCTAGCCATAAATAAATATAGAAACACCCTAAAATATGTTTACATTCAAATACTTGTGCATGCTGTACTACTCATCAGACCTGTCAGAGACAAGAAGAGCAAAGAAAAAGTATAGTTTAACCAGTTGTGTAATAGTTTGACAATAACACAAGTGTCTTTATGCACAACCAGTACACAGTGCTATCCATAGTGCCACCACGTGATTACAAATACATTATATGGACAAAGTTACTGGTTCAGCTACACATTTCATCCACAGGAGCTGCTCAGCAGCAACAAATGTTTTGAACAATTTTTGTGCTGATGTTGATGCCAGAGGAGGTCTGGGACTTATTGGTGACTTTTACACACTATTCACCTTTGTAACTTTACATGGTCTGCCACTTCATGGCTGAGGTACAGTGGTTCCTAAACATGCATCAACTTGCAGTTGATTGTGAAATATCGAGGAGGGAAGAAATTCCACAAATTGACTTGTTGCAGTGATGGCATCCTATTACACTACCATGCTTCAATGCAGTGTGATTGATTCTTTCACAAACGCTTGTAAAGCAGACTACATGGTTAGGTGCTTAATTTTATACATCTATGGTAATGGGACTAAAAACACCTGAATTCAAAGATTAAGAGGTGTGGCCCAATACTTTTGTCCATATAATGGACAAAAGTATTGTAAAGTGTCATCATAATGATACATGAATTATTATATGTGTGTGTGTGTGTGTGTGTGTGTGTGCATGTGCGTGTATGTGTGTGTTGATGGAATTATGAACAAATTGTCATTAATTTGTACAGAGGAGGTCAGGAGAGAAGTACATCACTGAATGTATACAACCATGTGTAAAACATGGTGGAGGTTGTCGTGGTTTGGGGCTGCATTTCAGCCAGTGGTGTTGGGGATCTTGTCAAAATTGATGGAAAAATGGATGCAGAAAAGTACAGTCAGATTTTGATCCACCATGCAATACTATCTGGAAAGTGTCTGATTGACACCAGCTTCATTTTCAGCATGGCAATGATCCCAAACACATTGCATTAAAAGCATACTTAGATAGAAAAATACACAAAGGAACACAATCAGTCATAGGCGGGTTTCCCCAGAGCCTGGACCTCAACATCACAGTGGGATCATCTTGCAAGAGAACAGAACAAAAGGCAGCCAACATTGAAAGAAAATTTTTGGAATGTCCTTCAAGAAGACTGGAGGATTATTCCTGAAGACTACTTAAAGAAATTACAAGAAAGCCTGCCAAAGTAAGTTCAGGCTGTGTTGAAGAATAATGGTAGTCATACCAAATATTGACTTTCAATCTTGTTATAATTATACAAACTGTTTTTGCCTTATATACTGTATTTCCATTTGTGTTTGCTCATGTTTCAATAAATTGCTGTACCTTTTTTCCCATTTTCTAGCAAAATATAAAGAAATGATGACATGAAAGATTTTTTAAAAAAATTATCAGGGAAAGTGGCAAAAATAGTAAGATTAAAGATTCTCACAGAAAAAAAAGAAAAAACAACTTATGTGTAGAACATTGTGTATTCACCTTTTGTGCATATGCATTGCCCCTAAGTCTGGTCTTGTGTTTATTTCCTGTTTTCTTGTATACTGTTCTCCTGTTACAGACTGCATCACAACCTAAATTCTGTTTCCGTGCAATTTGTGCATCCTTGCAACATTTGAATTTAGCTTGGTTCAAAAAACATGTGACTGAATACTTCAAATAAAATATAGTAGAAATAAACACACTTTATCACTATTCATTTTTTTTTCATGTACTTCACCTTGCCAAACTCTAGATGAGTTTTATCAATCAAAAATTCCCATTACATACCCAATTCACCCTCTCATACAAAGGTAAAATTTGATTGACTGCATGCCATCTCCTAAACTAGCAGGCAATTGGGTGATAAAATGAAGTTCAGTTTGCTTGTATCAATATCAGGCAGCCCATGACAGGCTCACATGGATTCTCTTCTTCCTTGTTCTTTATATCTAATAAAACTCCTCCTCAGTTTACTTTCTGAAAAGACTTTGAGGGACATTTTCGAAAATGTTGGGCTCTGGCATTTTCTCAGATCCCACACCACCACCCTCCCCCGACCCCCCCAAGGACATCTTCTCCTGCTGCCAGGACCTGTCAGGCAGGAGCATCTCAAAGTAAAGGGGTGAGAGGACACCAATTAGAAAGCCATCCTCAGCCAAGAGAGCCAGTGGCACAGCTTGCCACAGGAAGTGGGATGTCTGACTTCCTGCATGGGGTCACAGCTGTTTGCAGGGAGGTTACCGCTACAAGCCAATACGCGGTACAGTTTAGTGTCTGATGAAGCAGGCCTCATTTGAATAGCAAAGAACCATCTCAATGTCACCAATAAATTTACATGATTTCTGTCTTGCTACAGCTGAGATCAGAGTGGGGACTTTGCTGAAATTAGGAGAGCATGACAATGTCAAAAGAGCAGGACCAGTTCATTTCAAGTTGGCTAGTTTTGAGGTAAAGATTAATATGTCATTTATATATAGTTAAGTAACACAAAAATGCAATTGCTAATGTGTGAACAGAAGAATAGCATATACCTATACAGTATGTATTTTACCTCTAAAGTGAGACATATATAACATAAAAAAAGCATTAATTTTGGAGTAGAGAGAACAGGAAGGAGGAGATGGCATCAAAAAAAGACTGATTCAGAGTTAATAGGAACCTTGCAGTAACATGGTATATGTACTCTTATTATTAGTGTATTTGACTTTTTGATACATGTGAAACAACTTTCCACAGTCTGTGTAACAAATATTAGGCGCTTATATGAATGCAGTTTATTTAAAATAAATTTGAGTGCTTGAAAAGAAGGCAATTGGATTTCTTTTTGATACGTGTAGAGGTTTCGCCTCTCATCCAAGAGGCTTCTTCTGTTCTAAAACAACTAGTCCCAGGTATTTAATAGTGGGGGTTACAAGTGGCGGTTGTCCAACTTGGAGGTGGTCCAAGAGTCGTTGACCATGTGAGTTTTCATGTGAGCCACACACACAGACCAGTACTTACTCTTTGACTTCCACCACCCACTGGAACACAAACTTGGGGTGTTCACAACCCTACACCACCAGGTAGAGACTACCATGACCTTGGTGACTAAGAACCTACACAGACATATTTAAAGTAATGTTTTACACATTTTTTTACACAGCACTTATGTTACAAAAATTATAAAAAGACACTTTGTCTAAAATGTTATTTTTGTGAGTAGTTCTTTAGAGTGGTAATAATCTCAGCGATTCTATTTCACAGCAGATGATAAGTCTCTAAAATAACAGATGCTTAATTTTAGAAAGAACCTCCTTCAACATGAGAGTAATCAGAATCACAGTCTCAAGGCAGCTTCTCTACAGCATAAGAGAATCTCTTATCTTTACCTGAGTTGGTGAACAACTGGAAGTGTGGGAGAGATGAGATCCTGTGATTGGCTCCTGCTATGAGCAGCTGTCTAGAATGCCCATATTTGGTCTCAACCCAATTACATCCTCTGATCCCCAGTCACTGGGCTGATGCAGTCAGAACCATTAATCTCCCTGGCTGAGTACTACGCCATGTGTTAACAGCCAAGAAAACCCCAACCCCCATTTCACTGCCAAGCCCCACCACCAAGGTTGAAAGTCATGCCAGTCATATTGACTTTTCTGACTCTCATATTCCCTTGGGCTGATCAAGATTATAGGCAAACCTATGATGACTGTGAACATACAATGTACAGTACAAAGAAAACATTTCATTCAACACTGTTAGCCTTATATTAACAGACCGAAGTTCAAACAGGGGTTACAGTGTGAGTTTTCAGAGTGTTGCAGGTGATCTGTGATGGAGAAGGAAGAAGGGAAAACAAACACTTTTGAATCTGGGATGTTAACAACAAAATACCTTGGAGCTGTGTCAGAAACCAATTCCAGCAAATCATTTTCAAAAGGGACAGTAGTAAACAGTAGGCAGTCTTTGCAACTGCCTATTTCAGAGAAACGAAAGGCACCTTCAGCTCATGGTCTACAAATGGCTCTCTGGACAAAGAAAAAAAGAACAACAGAAACCAAAGCATTTTTCTCTTTACTTTGGCTTCTACAAATCTTCTATTTCAAAGACCAAGAAAACCTTTGATTTTAGCTTTTGGCTTTCTGTATCTACAACAACCAATAAAAATGAACCTATCAGATTCATTGTATTCACTGAGCAACATTTTTGACCACTGATTGGTTTGTATAACTGTGATTAATGGTCTTAACGAGGGAATAGAAAGCAAGGCTAATGTAAAATTAGAAGAAGTGGTTTAATCAGGGTCTGAATTACATGGACCCTGAGTTCCAGTTTGGTGAGCCCTTTTTGTTCACAAAGATTAAGGGAGGAGTCAGGCAGTCCCCCATTGTTCCTTTGAGAAAAGGAACTCATTTGCTTTGAAAGATAAATGTCTTTCGAGCATAAATCATGTCTCCTAATCCCTTTACCAATGACACATAATACAAATTGTGTCTCATTCACAGATGAGACAAAAGAGACACACAGAGCTTGTAGCACTGTCCTTCCTGGTGAGGACATTCACCTAAGATTGTAAGATTAAAGTTGATTACATCATGTATGGTTATGTTCATCTATCTCTGTGCTAGAGCTATATGGAAAAGAAAAGTACATATAAGACATAAACATTTACAATGTGAGGAAATGGGGAATTCTTAAGTTTTTTTTTTCTGTTTATCTTTCTGATGGGAACAATTAGTTCTTTTTTTTTAATGTATAGAATATGAATAGAACGTTTCTGGCCAAATGTTAGTGTGACACATTTTAATAGGCCAGCTATCACCAACTTTAACTTTGGTTATATTAAACACCTTTCTATTCCAGTCTTCAAACACCATATGAATCATTTACCCAAGGGAGGCAGTTGACATTTAGTTCTGTGCATGAATGTGCTCCATTTCTATTCCCATGACAATGGTGACTTTAGAAAACATGCAAGCATCTGAATTTCTAAATGAAAACAGATATCAGCAAGGAATAAAAAAAATGATCCCTTGTGAGCTTCTTCTTCAGTAGGAAGAAGCTCTTAGATTTATCTGGTTTTTAGAGCATCGTTTTGTCTGGTATGTTATTTCAAAAGAACCACAAACAAACAAGTGTTTATGTTTAGGTTTCAAAAACTACTTGGTTAGGGTTGGGAAAGATATGGTTTGGGTTAAATACACCCTTTCATAAAATATGTAATGAAAAATGGTTCTTAAAGATAAAGTGTCTGCATGTGACAAGTCGGGATTAAACAGGGCCCTGTACTCTAAAATGAGTTCAACGTACCCAAGGTATCTTTCCATTATCTCAATTCACTTATCGTAACATCAACAGTAAAGACAAATGGTCAGTTTGCTAAGTTATCCCAGGGTTTCTCCTGCACATTCACATGAAAGGGGTGGCACTGGTAGCATTTGACCAATCACAAACACAGATAAGTATACCAGCATCAGAGCGGCTGATTTTACAAAGGAAGACAAAACTATACTATGGGAAAAATATGAAGAGGTTAAACATATAATAACGAGTGAAAGCAACACAGCTGCTGCAGACAAAGCAGTGTCATGAGTGTGTGTGAGAGGATAAGCACAGTACAGTAGTTTAGTATTAAAAGCGTTGTATGCATGTATGAGCACTTTAAGCCCTTTGGTCGATGGTAAGACTGGACATACTAATAAAGTCTAGTCTATTTGAAACCAGGAAAGAAAGCTGGTAAAATGCAGACTGTGTAAATTAACCTTTTTATCAATATCACAACTCTATCATTAATACATGAGAGAATCTTATGTATTGTAATCAAATATTTAATTACATTAATATTTAAAAGACAGTTTTAGTTTTTATTATTTCAACTGGAGCCTTGGTGGTGTTTAAGGGTCTGAGAGCAAGTGAAGAATAAATCTCAAAACAGAATGATGCTTATCACAGAAATACAAAGACATTAGACTCTATTTAAAAATTTTAGACCCTCCTACTATCCACTCATAAAGGTCCAAGAGATCTTCCAGGAAAGGTGACACTATTTTCCAGAGAACTGATTGGTCAGTAGGCAATGATTTCATACCTGTTGATTTCTAATCTAGAACATAACCTGTTCCTGAGGTTAGGTTCACAACATAAGTTACCATGGCAATATACCCTGGTAAGAAGTGAACCGCCTTCGTAGTACAGAAAACCTTGGGTTAACCCTGAAGTTACCTGGATAAGACGAAATCCTGCTTTGTAGTACAGACCTCTGGTCTGGTGTCACCCAGTAGTGATATTTTCCTCTTTGAAGCTGTGGCACAGAAGAGGTCACTGAACAAATCGTTATCCATCATGAATAATCCCAACCAACCTCTGTACCTCTAACAGACTGGTTTAGCTTTGCTACCACACGGAAAAATACAGGAAATATTTCATACCTCCAACAATAACTCTCTACAATACAACCCATATGTCAAGCAGAGAATCAGCTGTTTCATTTTAACATTTTATTTCCATTTTTTATTCTGTTTTGATTTTTGGATTTTGAAAATGTTACTTTCCATATTATTATTATATTATTATTAAAAGTACTGCCTGAGCTACACTAAATTTGGTCTGTTGGCAAACTACTATACTTAATCACACTGAAAAAACAAAAAAAAACATGGGAATGGTAGATGCTGTTTACATAAATAAATACATAAATGTAGGAGTCGTTGTATGTTTATATACAGCAAAATGTATTTACATCTCTGTAAGATAAAGGGACCACATTCAACCGCCCATTGTCTAAAAAATAATTGTACTTCTACACTTATCAGCCAGACACTGTCCACCCCCATTAAGTGTATAATAAAGAACTGGTATACAAGATTGAATCTAAGAGCATTTCATAACTTAACCATCATTATGGCTGCATATTTACATTATGATTATGGTATTATGCTTTCCCTGTACATGTAAGTAACTTACACCTGAAAAAAATACATATAATGACATGCTGGAATAATAAAAAGATTCACATGGCTTGAAATTGCATTGCCTTAAGTACATTTATACAGTTAGTTGTCCAACATTAAACATCTGATATAGTCCCTATATACAGTAAACTTGGGTTCATAAATTAATGTGTCAAATGATGTAATGTAAAACTGATACATATTACATCACATCACTATTTGGAGATATCAAAAATGAGCATACTGAACATTTGCAAAATTAGATATTATTGTCATTGAAATGAAAATTATATTATAAGCCGTTACAGGTGCATATATGCTAGTCTATGATGTACCTGTGTACCAATTTCTGTTTAATTAATTTTAATTAGGAGGGGTTTTTGTGTAGGAGGGGTTCACAGGCAAACAAACTGACATAGATTTTGTGTATTTTTATTTATTTGTTTATTATTTTATTTTTTTATATTATATTTTTACTAGTGCTGGGCAACGTTTAAATTTTTTAATCGCGATTAATCGCATGATTTTGCTGCGATTAATCGCGATTTCTTTCTCTGCGAATTCAATAATGGATTCAAAAGTAGTGTATTCCGTACTTTTATTTTAAAATACCGCTATATGAACAAAAGTGCAATAACATTTGGTTTCTAACTGCTTTAAACAAATAAGGTGTTTTTTTAACAGCAGTATTCCCTTTCACAATAGCAGGTAAAGTATTTCTTGTAAATCTCAACTTAAAGATTAATGTAACTGTGGCAGCGGAGTCAGGGCGTGGCGTCAGGGGAGACCAGCCAGCACACCAGACTGGCATGAATCAATCAGGCCTCTCCTACTTGATGAGAACGCCGAGTCCGGACGAGGAGACGGAGAGTGGAAAGTGGCAGCTGGCGAGCCGCGCAGCAGCTGGCAAGTCGCGGGGGCTGAGCCGGAGATCCGGTGGCTGGAAGGCAGCGAGAGCTGGGCTGGAGACCCGGGAGCTGGGAGAGCTGCGGGAGCCGAGCTGGTAGCTGCGGCGGCTGACGAGCTGCAGGAGCGGGC
This sequence comes from Heterochromis multidens, assembly GCA_015108495.1. Taxonomy (NCBI): domain Eukaryota; kingdom Metazoa; phylum Chordata; class Actinopteri; order Cichliformes; family Cichlidae; genus Heterochromis; species Heterochromis multidens. The sequence continues at coordinate 64,001 of VUQS01074976.1, forward strand.
TGGAGACACGGCGGAAAAGCCACGCC
>VUQS01074977.1:0-11816 GCA_015108495.1 Heterochromis multidens
CAGCTCATTGAGGTTTGCAGCATTCATTTATGCACAGCTCTCTGAAGGTCCCACCACAGCATCTCAGTCAGGCTGAGGTCTGGACTTTGGACCATTGCAGCACTTTGATTCTTTTCTTTTTCAGCCATTCCGTTGAAGATTTGCTGCTGTGCTTGGGATCATTGTCCTGTTGATGACCCAGTTTGGTCCAAGCTTTAGCTGTGGGACAGATGGCCTCACATTTGACTCTAGAATACTTCGGTATACAGAGGAGTTCATGGTCCACTCAGTGACGGTAAGGTGCCCAAATCCTCATCCCTCCACCACCGTGCTGACAGTTGGTTTGAGGTGTTTGGTTTCCTCCAAACGTGCTGCTGTGCATGATGGACAAACATCTCCACTTTGGTCTCGTCTGTCTAAAGGACATTGTTCCAGAAGTCTTGTGCTTTGTTCAGATGCAGCTTTGAAAACCTAAGCTGTGCTGCCATGTTCTTTTTCTCCTGCAACCCTTCCAAACAGCCATACTTGTTCAGCCTGTTTCTAATAGATCTGTCATGAATTTTAACATTTAACATGCTAACTTATAACCCTTCCCATACTGATGGACAGCAACAATTGCTTCTTTAAGATCATTAACAGGAGGATGAACACTCCAGACCAGCAAACTCCCAAAACTTCTGCTTTAATAGAGGTGCCTACACTTCCTAGCTGCTATTTACACTCTTAAATCCTATGAGAGCAGTAATGGTGTACTTAGTTTTTCACACACTGCTTTTGGATTTTGGATTAATTTTTTCAAAATAAATAATGACAGTGTAATATGTTGTGTTGTTCATTTGAGGTTGTATTGATCTAATTTTAAGGCCTGCAAAGGACCAGATTATTTTATTATGTTCTGATATGTAAAACCTTGTAAAACTGAAAGGGGGGTGGGGGGGGGGGTACTTTCTCTTTACTATGACTGCAAAGTAAACTGAACTTTTTTACTCAGCTAGATATCTTAGCAAACATTAACCAAACAGTTTTAGATAACCTGAAGCAGAGCCGCCCATACCTGCCAAATTAATCCATTACTAAGCTGAACTTTATTTTTTAAACTCAGATAACCTGAATCAAACTATCTGACTTTGTTAGTTAACCAAAGCTAAACTGAAACAACCTCATGAAACCAACTATCACTCATAATGTTAGAAAAATTTAATTTTCCTAGTCATATCTACTACATGCAGTTATTATTCACAGCTAATGCTCATTTCAGGAAATTGTTGGGGCATATATATGACTTTATAACTGATTTCCTGAGTGGACTGAACAGTGTAATTTACCCAGAAAGTCATAAAGCCGTGCTCACTGAGCCTGTAGCACAGAAGCATAATGTGGTCACACAGCTGCTTATACATAATGAAAACAGGCCTGATGAAAATAAACTGTGTGATAAGGAGCCGCCAGCTGCTGCCACACAGACTTTAATAACAGCAATGAGTCCGACATGGGAAGCAAGGTTAGGGTGATGAAACAGCCTCAAAAGTCAACAGGCTGTTGTTGCCTGTGTAGCATACTGATACAGTGTTTTTTGGTGATGCAGAGACATTGGCCAAGAAGCCAAAATAAAATAATTTCTCACTTTGATGAGGTATTTAGCTGCAGAAAAAGTATCTTCAAGTATCTGCAAATTTTTACAGCATAATGAAATTATTGTAGTTGAAATACAATGCAAAACCATCAGTATGTCTTTTTTAAAAGTCCCGTGTGTTGATATGTGAACATGGAGCACTGGAGATCGTAAACTGTCAGGAATATGCTGGAGATTTTATCACCACTGTGTACTGGAAACCATAAGAGAAGATAGTGCAACATAGTACAAACGAGTAAACTATAGGAAAATTCAGGGGTGGAGGAGAGTGAGACCAAATGCAGGTCGTGTTGCCAGTCTCGTGCTGAACCTTCTTCCATCCCAGCTGTTAGAGATCTGAGCATCTGTTTCTGGAAGGATACAGAAGGTGAACATGACAGGAATATGAAGCAAAAAACATGCAAAAACTCACAAATTGACATGAAATCCACTTTAAGATCAGCTGCAGAATGCTAACTGAGCCTGGTGATTTGTAATTTAATTTCAATTCAATTTTATTTATATAGCACCAAATCACAAATCACAACAACAGTCGCCTCAAGACACTTTATATTGTAAGGTAAAGACCCTACAATAATACAGAAAAACTCCAACAATCAGACGACCCCCTATGAGCAGCACTTGGCGACAGTGGGAAGGAAAAACTCCCTTTTAACAGGAAGAAACCTCCAGCAGAACCAGGCTCAGGGAGGGGCAGCCATCTGCTGCTACCGTAATTCTCTGATATATCAATAGAATGTATATAAAATGTGGATGTAGCTTCTCCGTCTGAAAGTAAAACCAATGCTGAAGTGCCTTATATCTAAATAGCCAGCAGGGGGCGACTCCTCTGGCTGCAAAAAGATGTCTGTTGCATAGAAGAGTATGGAAAAATGGCAATCTTTTCCCACAATTTGTACCTTCATGAAACACTTGGCTGATGAGTTTACAGTCTCAGTATTTCATTTGAAGTCTTACTGAAAACAAAATTATGTTAATTTTGTAAACTATGGTCCCCATTAGAGTCAAAACGGACGATAAAGCAGGGTATCCTTTATTATCCTAGTTGCTACCTTTAGAGTGCTAACTGTCCATTGACTTCTCAGCTCCACCCATCACCTGTGACATCTTGTTTCAAAAAGTTAAGATGGCAGGCCACCTGTCCATCACAGGGCTAACATTATTTCCCAGATAACGTACTTATCTGACAGATACTTCAGAATTTATATCATCCAATGTCCTCGTCTGCACTGCTCGTATGTGGTGTCCCCCAGGACTCAATCCCTGGACCAATTATGTTTACTTTATATATGTTATCTACTTATTACTTTTAATTGAATCTCCTACCATTGCTATGCAGATGACACACAGCCATACTTAAAGCCCAGCAACCTTAAAAGCCTCTCCTGCCTCACTGAATGCTTCTCTGCCATTGCTAATTGGAAGTATTCAAATTTCCTCCAACTCAATTCCAGTAAAACTGAGGTTCTAATGTTTGGCCCAGAGAGTTTCTCGAAGGAGGTCAGTCACATTTTTGAATCTCACATCTCTAAGCTCATCCAGTCTTGTTTCCTTCACCTCAGAAATATTGCAAAAATCATAAAAATTTACTGTTATTCAATCATCTGGAGTTTAAGTACACACTTTAATTTACTCCCGCCTTGATTATTGTAACTCACTTTTCACATGTATCTCTCAGTCCTCCATAGCTCGTCTCCAATTAGTGCAGAATGCAGCAGTAAAGCTGCTTACAAAAACTAGCCGGTGCACACATATCACACCTATTCCTGCATCTCTTCACTGGCTTCCAGTTAAATTCAGAATCCACTTTAAAATCCTGTTATCAACATATAAAGATCTACATGGACAGGCCCCCATTTATGTATCAGAGCTACTAAGACCTTATCACTGTAGCCGCCATTTCTGATCTTCTAATCAGGGTCTGAAAGCCCCTCTTCTGTGGAACCAGCTCCCAATTTGGATTCAGGAGACAGACACCCTCTCTACTTTTAAGATTAGGCTTTAAACTTTCCTTTTTGATAAAGCTTATAGTTAGGGCTGGATCAGGTGACCCTGAATCCTCCCTTAGTTACGCTGCAATAGGCCTAGGCTGCTGGGGGTTTCCCATGATGCACTGAGTGTTTCTCCTTCTCTCACCTCTGTTCACTCTCTATGTGTTTTTACACCTCTCTGCATTTAATGAGTTATTATTAATCTCTGGCTCTCTTCCACAGTGTGTCTTGTGTCCTGTCTCCCTCCTCTCACTGCCAACCGGTCATGGCAGATGGCTGCCCCTCCCTGAGCCTGGTTCTGCCTGAGGTTTCTTCCTGTTAAAAGGGAGTTTTTCCTTCCCACTGTCACCAAGTGCTTTCTCATAGGGGATCGTCTGATTGTTGGGGTTTTCTCTGTATTATTGTAGGGTCTTTACCTTACAATATAAAGCACCTCAAGGTGACTGTTGTTGTGATTTGATGCTATATAAATAAAATTGAATTGAATTGAATCCTAACTATCCCACGCTCTGATTTTAAAACCAGAGGTGATTGTGATTTTGAGGTTGTAGCACCCAAACTTTAGAACAGCCTTCTTCAGTCTATCGGGTCAGCTGAGTCTGTGATTTGTTTTAAATGACTGCTGAAAATTCATTTTTATAGTTTAGCTTTGCCTTAATCGTTTCCCCTATTTGCATGTATGGAAGTGTGTATGTTGGAATGAATGTGTACTCTATGGTTGTTTATGTGTCTGTATGTTTGTATGTTCGAACATGTATCTTATCTTAATGTATGGCTTTAATTCAAACTGTGAAGCACTTTGTAACTCTGTGTTTTAAAAAACTTTATACAAATAAAGTTATTATTATTATTAATTTCATTAAAAATGCTCCAAAAGGTGCAGACAGCACAGTTATGGCTACAGCTGTCAATCAAAGCCGCCATGCCCCCAAGACAAAACACTATACAGAAATATGAGTTATACAAAGACTCCATCATGATATCGTGGTTATGAACAGGGAAATATCCACAGAGGCTGTAAAGTTGGCGTGTATGGGAACTGACTCACCTTTGAAGCCAGCCTTAAGTGGACATCAGAGGAAGTTTTTGCAGGTTTTGACACTTCAGTATTTGGTTTCATTTTTCAGCTTTGTTTATTATTATTATTATTTATTATTATTAGAAGTGTATACATGAAAGAAAACAAGAAAAGCAAAATGGGACCCCTTAAAAGGAACAAGTGTTCCTTTAAAGCCAGCCAGCTTGCCACCTTCATACCTGAACTGCAGCATCACAGGTCGTCCTCCTGATCAGACTGCTTTATCTGAAAACAAGGAAGGAAGTAACTGTTAACAGGACAGTGGGTTAATTAAAACCGCAGATAGCTCATCTCCTCCATCTTCTTTATCCTCACACTCCACATAAACACTCATTTCCTGTTCATAACACAGTTTGTTTCACACACACACACACAGACAAATGGTAATTAGCCCACTATAACACTCCTTTATTCATGTACAGTCGGCTTCTTCCTGTCAGAGGAACAATGCGGCAGATTAAGGGCCGGTCTGTTCTCTGCCTCCTCTCAGATTAATGAGGTGGCTTTGCTCTGTCAGGCAGGTATAGGAAGCCTGCAGGCTAATTCTATGTCATTATGTTTCCCTGTAAAGAAACAGAAACACTGAAAGCATCGCTCCTCCGCTCGGCCGACCCGCTCCACGCTTCAGGTGAGATCCTGAATAAAAAGACGTGCAAGGCAACCGGTAAACACATCGTCCACTAGAAATTATGCAGATTGTCTCTGGGCCCATCGCTGCAGTGTGGAGCAATGAGCCACAGATTTACTGTTGGGTAAGTCCATATGACTGAGTGATTTATGTAGACAGGTGACAGGATGGACTGGGGCAGATAAACAGTGTTTTTTCTGACTCTAACAGGGTACCTGGAAATCATCATTTTTTCATAACTTACTTTGTTTTTTGGCCAAAGAATTGCTTGATTGATTATTAAAATAACTTCCAGATTAACTGATGGTGAAAGTAATTTTTCGAGTTGTGACCTACAGTGAAGACATCAGAGTCAGAGTTAGCAGATTATCCACAAGAGGGCAGTATTGCATTACCTTCAATTGCTGAGCTGAGTTATTGAGGTTACCCTGTGGGAGGTACATTATCTTGTTAGACTAGTTTAAATGTAGTAGGGATAGTTATGCATTCTGTGGGATAGTGGTTGGGTATTAGAAGGGTTCATATTTATCTTGTTGGGTTAGTAGTAAAACATCTGTACTAGGTGGGTTGCAAAGCGGCTTGCAGATTGAACTGAAACAGGAAAAGTCCCTAAACAAGCCACTGTGACCTGATGGATGTTAACAGGTGGATGTGTACAAGGGTATCAGCAGAGCCATCAGCTGATCTGTGCCGGAATGAGATCGTTCCTTTTGCCAGGATTATGGTTGAGCTTTATTTTGTGGACTGTCTACACTGAAACTATGCTCGGTATACTGTACATTTACCCTGCAGTGGTGGCAACAGTGGGAGCAGTGGTATTTTGAGTGAGTAATATATGTTTATCCAGTAGTTCTGTGGGAAAGGGTTTAACTGGAATTTGTGACAAGGGAGCTTTCTCCAGTGAGACAGGAGTAGACTGCAGACAGAAGAAAAAGGAATAAAAAAAAGCACAAGACGAGAACAAGAACCACTGAGCTAATGTATTACTGTAATTATTTTTATTAGGCTGATCGTCTGTTGTCTTATTTTTATTACTTAGGTGATTAGATAAGTTCAGTAAATGCAATGTCATGCCATTACTGCAAATATTAGTGCACTGAAGAATAATGTTTGTATATAAGAAAAGTGTTCAAGCTGGCTATGTGAGATCATCGTGACATATCAGGAGAATAACTGATGGCGTTATTGCTGCTGTAACACCTGCGTAAACTGGTTCCTGCTGCTGTGTGCTGCCACAACTGTTTAATATCATTAAAAAAGAAGGCAACAAGCAAATATTTGTTCAGCATGAGACTGTGTGTGAAAGCTGGGTGCGATTTGAACATCATGAAGCAAAGCTAAGGTTCGGTTGGACGTGGAATGAATAAGAACAGCTTCAGTGCTATTTGATATTGATTCTATAAGTTGTTGGAAGCATAGGTGTAGCTGTGAGGGAGGCAGTGGTGTATATTTACCCTGTGGGTGTAGCTGTGGGGGTAGTAGTGCTGGTAGTGCAGCGGCTCGTCCTCACTGGCCTCCCCTGGCTCCAGACTCTCTCTCTCCAGACTGCTGACTGAACCTCGACGAGAGGAGTCCGACACACTGAGCTCCCTGCTCTGAGGACACTCTGACACACACACACACACACACACACACAGGCACACACGCACACACACACACACACACACACATTTGTTCTTATGGTGCATTCAGACCAAACTTCATTCTAAGTGTAACACTAAAACCAAGCATCAACCCTTGAAAAGCACTTTCCTGTGCCTGTTGGTGCCTTTTGGAGCTTTTTTAATGGAACTATACTGTACAGACAAAAGTACTGTGCCACCTACATTTACACCCACAGCAGCTTTTATGACATCTCTTTTTAAATTCATAGGCATTAATGTGGTGTTGGCCCCCCCTTTGCAGCTATACCAGCTTCCACTCTTCTGGGAATGATTTCTATAAGATTTTGAAGTGTGTCTTTGGGAATTTTTGCCCGGTCACACAGAAGAGCATCTGTGAGGTCACACACTGACTATGACTGTTCTAGTTCATCCCAACAGTGTTTGACGGGGTTGAAGTCAGGGGTCTGTGTGGGCCCAGTCAAGTTCTTCCACATCAAACTCATCCATCCATGCCTTTATGGACCTTTCTTTGTCACAGTCATGCTAGAACAGAAAAGGGCCTTCCCCAAACTGTTCCCACACAGCTGGAAGCAGAGAATTGTTCAAAATGTCTAGTGTATTCAGTGGGGTAACGTTCTCCATTCACCAAACCTAGACTCGTTCATCAGACTGCCAGATAGAAACGTGTCCAGTGACAGTGCGCTTTACACCACTCAACGCTTGGCATTGTGCTTGGCTATGTAAGGATTGCGTGCAGCAGCTCGACCATGGAAACCCAGGCCATGAAGCTCCCAACACACAGTTTTTGTTCTGGTGTTCATACCAGAGGAGGCATGGAGCTCTGCAGTTATTGAGTCAGCAGCGTGTTGGTGGCTTTTATGCACTATGTGCCTCAGAACTCAGAGACCCCGCACTGTAATTTTACATGGTCTGACACTTCATGGCTGAGTTGCTGTGGTTCCTAAACACTTCCACTTTGCAATAACACCACTTACAGCTGATCATGAAATATCCAGGAAGGAAGAAATTTCACAAACTTACTTGTTGCAACAAATCACACTTGAATCCAGTGAGTTCTTTAGAACGAGCCATTCTTTCACAGACTGCACGGCTACGTGCTTGACTTTATACACCTGTCCTTTTACTAATACTTTTGTCCATGTTAGTGTATCTGACAAATAATATGACATGTTGTGCAGTACAGGAGTTTGTGCTTCAGTTAGGGTGAGAGGAATGATAGTATTTTATTCTGTTATGGAGCACTAATTAGCAGGTATCCGAGTCTATGCGTTGCATCCATAAAGTCTCCAGATGCAGTTTGCTAACCAAGCTTGCTAGAGTTTGCAGATAACTGAGCGCTCCACCCTCAATTTAAAACGATCACTTTTGGCCTAAAAAAACAACATGGTGGAGGTCAAAATGCTCACACTGATACTTCAAAGTCCAGAAACCAAATGGGGGCATCGCTGTGGCTACATCCATCTTTTAAATACAGTCCTTTTCTAACTAATCTTTTCTTTAAGCCTTTAATTTCTCATTATTATACAGCACCTGCATGGTGTCAGTGTGACAGTTCTTTGCTGATGAATAACTGGTAGTCCAAACGTGTCGAGATGCAGCTACGTTTGATTGAAAAGTGACTTTAGGTTCCATTAAAGCAATTCAGCGTCTGATTCCACAACCTGTGTCGCAGCAACATATTTGAATTTCAATTTTTATTTAATTTTCAGATCAAATGCAGACCTCTAAAAATGTAAGTTTTATAATGAATTTTAACCCACAAATGACCTAGAAATCTAAGTGTAGTTTGAGCGTTTTGAGGCCTGCAGTATTACCTCCCTCTACAACGACATGTGAGCAAGAGAAGTTCTCATTTGAGTGTTGGAAAACATTTTTTAAAAAATAATCTGAAAAAGTGAAGACCATCAACGTGTCACATCGGATAATATCCTCATCTATTTATCAACACGAGGAGATAAAACCATAACACACACACACAGACAGGGACGACGGGATAACTCCTGAGCACTGAAGGGGAGCTTATGAAAGGTTATGAGGACCGTGTTTATCACTGTTTACCTCACTGTCATAATCCACGCTCCACTGGTGGCAGTTTTGTCATTGAACCATTACTCACAGATGCGGTATGATGGCTGGCTCACATCTGATGGTAAACACAGCGACTCTCTCTGCATCACCGAATACTCTGACGGATCATTTGCAGTAATAAACTCGAATTTAGAGTTCAGGAAGGATTAAACCTGGATCAGACTGATGTTTGAGGTTGATACAGGCATTTAATGAGAATGGGATACCTGTCAGTGTGGAACACCTCTAAAGTAATGACGCAACTGAATAGATTAGATGTTTCTCATCGGTTTGTAAACAGAAATGTAGTCCTGAAAATATTTCAAAGCCTGATTTTACCTTCAGAGTAACGAGCCTTTTCATACTCTGGCAAAGCCAAAAAGGCAACAACTAGATTGTCATGGTCCCTGGGTCGCTGACCCAGAGTTTTGAGTTCTGTTTATCGGTTATCTTCAGCTTGTTTCTTACTTGGTATTGTGTTTTTCTGCTTTGTGCTTTTGTTCCAGTTACTGTTATGTTTATGATATTCCGTCTTTCAGTTTACCCTGCCCCCCCGGTGTCTGAGATGTTCCCCTGTTTAGTTACTTCCTGTTTGATTTTGGTAGCCTTGGTCTCGTGCGTTTGGTATTTTATTTTTACTTTCTCGCGTCTCGTTATCCCTGATTTGTTCTCACTGTGTCTCCCACCTGTTTGCCCCTTGCCTCATTACCTTGTGTATGAGTGTCCCATTGCCTGTTGTTGCGTCATCCTGTTTCCTGTTTCCTGTTTCCTGTTTCTGTTACTTTACATCACAGTTCGTAGTGCTCCTGTAGTTTTCCTGCTTTTACTGTTGGATTTTTGATTTGCCTTAAATAAAAGGTTGTTTTCATTTAACACCTGCCTACAAGTCTGCATTTGGGGTCCTCAGCCTACATGAAATATGACATAGATCTGTGCTGTGAAATGGCCATGTTGGTAGACAAAATTAATGCAGGACTGGAGATTTAGCTAGCAACTCTGAATTTGCACATGAATGTAAAAAGTGTCTGTCCAGTCCTAACAATGACACCTTTATTTGGTCATGTGCTGCAATGAACGCATTAGTTTTGCTTTTTCCTAGGTCACATAGGTCCCTGATTCCAGACAGAAGCAGACAAAGCCAGCCTGACATCTTAAAGGTATGTTGCACGGTATGACCTTGGGGTGAATCTGCCCACCCCTGGGTAGATTGTGGCATTGCTTTAACACACGCCTGAATGCTCCCGACCAGCAAACTGCCAAAGAGGTGCTCACACTTGCTGATGTTCAATTAATCAAGTGCATTTGATTGGCAGCACCTGGCTGCTACTTACCCTCTTAATTCCTATGGATGCAGTAAGGGTGGACTTATTGCAGAGAGTCCTGTGAAAACTTTCTTTCACATGTGACTGTCTATAGACTCTAAGGATGTCACATGCTGCTAAATCCATCACTTTATACAGTCTATAGGTCCTGTACATCAGTCCTCCAGGGAAGCAGAAATGTTATAACTTGTTACAGCTACTTGTTACATGACCTGTTCTACCTCCTGAGCCACAGCCACCCCAAATAAAAGATAAATGGCAGAGAGGGACAGAAAGCTGTCCATCTGTTCTCTGTCTCTACCTGAGCAGTCCTTCCTCTGTCTGTCCATCTTGTCTACGCAGTCCAACAGGCCATCGATCTGAACCTTGATCACCGTCAGCTCCCTTTTGATGGCAAGAAGCTCTGCCATCCTCACTGCAGAGAGAGAAAGAAAGGAACGTATAGAGAGAGGGGGATAAATCCAGCTCATATGCTGCAACATAAAATGAAGACTGACACATGGGTTTGTAACTACGACTCAAATTAATAGGTATTCTATGTTAAAATCCAGGGATAAAGTTTATGTGAACTTGATGAGCAGCAGGAAGTGGTCCCTTCCAAACCGGTTCATGCGTGGCATTATTTACATGTTGTCATGTGTGGACAGTCAGAAATTAAGCCCATGCACCACCTAAAGACATCTGCACTTAGAGAAGTAATGCAAGACCAGTAGGTCAGTCCTCTAAAGGGTTCCTCCAGAAGCCCTAAGTAAAATAAGACAAAGCCCCCCTGGAGTCTTGGCTAGTCCTCGATCTTCAAGACTTAACAGAAAAAGAGAAACAAGTCTGGAGTTTAACAGCCACAAATCAAGTTGTTCCAATTCCAGACACAACTGACAACAACCAGACACAAAACTAAATGGTCTTGGGCAGGGGTGTCAAAATCATTTTACATCATGGGCCACACACAGCTCAATTTCATCTTAAGTGGGCCAAACCAGTAAAACTATTGCCTAATAACCTATTAAAAAAATACACCTCCAAATCTTTCAGTGTAAAGAAAGTTAACTGCAAATTTGAGATGTCTCAAAAAAAACCATGCAATTTCAACAATACTTCTCAGTTTTTCAACTGCTGTAGTAAATCAAAGAAACCTGTCAGCAAGACTCACTGGGCTCATACTGTAAAGGAAATAAAGAAATGAAGTTTGTCTTGCAACAGAAATTATCTGTGAATTCACAGAAAAATGTCCCATTATTTACTTTGTAAAAAAAAACCATATAGGCTGTCTTTGTCAGTAAGAAGACTAAAACTAATGAAAATACAGTTTATGCCCTCCTCCTTTGAAATTTCCGCTGGACCCTTTGGTGGACCACTTCTGGCCCGTGGGTCATATTGTCAAGGAACCGGAAGTGTTTGGCAGACAGAGTGGACCCAGATGCAGGACTCCAGAGACAGAATAAACTCAAAACCTCAGCTTTATTGGTCCTGGGAAAAAGGTTACAAAAACAAAA
>VUQS01074978.1:4935-18932 GCA_015108495.1 Heterochromis multidens
AGAATAAAATTCTCAAAATTAAAACAATTAATCTTAGAAGATTAGAAAGGTCCATATAACCTAGGTTAGGTCTGTTCAGCCATCTGTGTGTGTGTGTGTGTGTGTGTGTGTGTGTGTGTGTGTGTGTGTTATGCTGCATGGTATGATACATTGGAGAAACCCTTTTAAAGAGTTCTGAAGGCTTTCTGAGCTGGTGACTGACTGGCATAATAACCCAGAGGAAATTTATAATGCCTGGATTTTAAATTGTAAACTAAAGAAAGGTGAACCTCTGTTTCACATTTCACTTGTTCAATTACAAGATGCATTTTTCATAACTCCTTGTCTTAGGTTTTCCCTGGGTGTGGATGGAAATACAGAGAACAGTCCACCTAAAATGTAAACAGCAGTTTCTCATTTCTCTGCCTTAATTTCAATGTAAACCAAACCAATCGCTCCCCCTGCTCGCACTCAAACCACCAAACTTGATGGTTTCTTGGTGTTCCTTGCCCCAGGCCACCCATTTGGCACGTTGTACCACACTGTGTGGCTCTTTCTGTGGGTCCCAGAAGAAAAGAAAAGACACAAAACAAGCACTGAAATGTGTTCTCTTCTTCACATGTCAGGTCTGCTTTTGAAAAGGAGATGCTATTGATCTGGATATAATTTTCACAAAACTGACAAAACAAGAGTTCTGGAGTGATATTCAGTTTCAATGGCTCTTTGTAATGTTTGTAAGGGAAAATTAATGCAACAATAAATTCAGATCCTTTGCAGCAAAGAAGCAATTCCTTATGTTGAGTTCTAATTCGGTAACCGTTGTAGGGGAATGAGCAAACTGACAAAACTAATGGTAGTTTTCTACATTAAATGCGGGGTCAACAATGTATTCATCGGAACCATGATATTCCAGATAATAAAATATGGATCTTCTGTCAATAATACAGATATGATAATATTGTAAATAATTATGAAATTCCTCTTTTGCATGTTTTTGTACAGTTATGGTTATAGGGTCTCATATCAAGTGAAAAAAGTTTTTAATCACAAGTTTATTTTGTTTTCCAAAAAAATTAGACTTATTCAGAAACATTGTACATACATACATTGTATATTCAAATTGTTATGTATTTAAACAATCATAACTTGTTACTGTAGGAGCTCAGGAGGTAGAGCAGGTCACTTACTAATCGGAAGGTTGGTGGTTCGATTCCTGGCTGCTCCAGTCTGCATGCCAAATATCCTTGGGCAAGATACTAACCCCAAGTTGCTCTCCGATGCATTCGTCGGAGTATGAATGTGTATGAATGGTTAGACATGTGTATGAATAGAAGCACTTCAGCACAGAAAAAGTGCTTGTATGAGTGGGTGTGAATGGGTGAATGAGGCAGTTGTATAAAAAGCGCTTTGAGTACTCCGGGAGAGTAGAAAAGCGCTATATAAGAATCAGTCCATTTCAGTCCATATCCAATTCAGGGTCGCGGGGGGGCTGTAGCCTATCCCAGCTGCTATAGGGAGAGAAGAATCCCTATATATCATTCCCTATATGCCTATATGCTGTCAATACAAACAGTGGCGGTAAGAAATATAGTTTTAATTAAATAGCTCTATGAAGCATTATTATCATTTCAGACCTTGAAGGAGAGATCAGAGGTCACATGTGACATGATGTTTAAAATCTTTATACAGTACTTTCTATATGTTGACAATACACACCACAGTTGTAAGAATAATAGTTTCTAAGTTATAAGGCTTTTTGTCAATTTTCAACCAATAAATCATTAAGTTGACTTTGAAGACCTTGGTAGATGTTAGGCAAATTTTAATTGTTAACATGACCCCACTCTGCACCCCTACAAAATTTTATCAGAATTCGTTCAACTTTTTGAGCTATGGTGTTTACAGTCAGAATGACATGCATGTACACAAATGCTACCAAAAATATAACCTCTTTGGCAGAGGTAATAATTTCAGTATATAATACCATTTTAAATTGCATTTCTCACCAATATACCTTAATATACTTTATGTGGCTACAATATATTATCTTAGCAAAATGTTAGACAAAAAAAGAAAGGCTAAATAATATTTTTGATATTACTGTAGCTAATCACTTGGAAACAAATATATATTTCTCCATCTATGCCTGTATAAATCAAACTTTTATTTTGGAGTTATACTTGTTGCAGCTTGTGCTGATATGTTTTCTTCTCTACAGAGTTTACTGAAACTCAGCTTCATTCACTTATTCCTTAAAGTGACAACGATGTGATGATTTTAAAACACTGTGACAATGTGAAAGTGGTCACAGGTTTCCCTGCTCTAAAAATCAACTGTACTTTACCTGTTTAGCCTAAAAGTCTGACAGGCACAGTTAGAAACTAGCTTGTGACCACAGCAAAGCATTTACAGAGCTTGACAGCAGGAAAGAAAGTGACTTTCATCAGGTCACTTCAAATATAGGAAATATGAAAAGTTTGCCACATCAACTTAAAATGTGACGATATGTTTTAGTGTTTTGTCCACAAGTTTTTTTTCCCACTCATGCAGCTAAATTTTAATGATGTAGTAAAGAACTCTTTAACTTTATAAATACATTTAGGGATTGATTTATTGATTTATTTATAGCTGGCATAGCCCAGAGCAAGAGAGACTGATAGAACTTATTGTACTCCTATTTCTCAGCTGTGCTTTGATTTCTCTACAAAGCTCCAAATAATACACATCAGATTTTTCCTCACATGACATAACAATCAAGGCCAAGATGTGAACTATTATATAAACATCCATAAATTAAAGTTATAATATAGAGTCCTAAATCTACAGAGTTAATCCAGAGGGTTTTTGGGAAGTGGTACATTGATCAATTTTTACTTGTATTTAAAGCAGCAGTGTTTATTACTGCCTTTGTGTCCTCTGCAGTTGACATGAAACAGAATATTTAACAAGCTTTATTATCCATTAACTGCGTCTACAATTTGTATTTGCCTAGATATATAGATAATAGGATCAATACAAGATGAGAATTCATGTTCTTGTAAAAAATGTAGAATAAACAAAGATGTCTGCACTGACATTCAGGCATATTTGATCAACTAAGCTCAAATACAAACTGTCCCTGGATTAGACAGCTATAAAACAATCAACTTGTGATAGCATAAGCCTTATTATCAGCCTGTTGAGTAACCCGTTCCCTCACTGTGCATGTTGCCACTGTGCTGGCCTAGACCTGCAGGTCATCTGTTTCCTAGTCAACACTGATAATGCACTCACAAGGCCAAAACCTGCCCCTGGGCTTGTTAATAAATTTATAATGGGAGTCAAACTGCAGAGGATTGACAGCATAAATCCTGGTCCTCTCATAAGATTATAGTGAAGCTAGTATTGATGTAGAGTTTAGGGAGAATAATATAGTAATAATGAGTGACAAATTCACCACACAAATTCACTGATGTATTTGTGATTTTTGCCATTATTTCCTTCACTGAAATTCTGGTAAAACGTGACATGTGGACTATTAAACTAGTAAAATATTTCCATGGTTCCTATTTTCACTTTAAATTACATAAAGGTTTATTTATAGATAATATTTTCAATCAGAGAAAGAGTGAGAGAACCCGAGATCATGATTTACAGTAAAACAATTATGTATCGACACAATAGTCAAAATATATGCCAACATTATCGATTACGGTTGATTAATGGTTTTAATGCCTATGTGTAAATGAATTAGCTTGAGGCCACACATTACAAAGTTCACAACTTTATCAAAATATGTGATATTACTTTACAGCAGCACTCAATGTATGCTGCCAAAAGTGCCAATAAAGCACACAAAAAATGCCAGATCATGTTTAGTGGTTTAAAATGTTACATAATTTCTCACACAACTTAGCAAATGGGAATGATGACAGTTTGTTTTTCCCATGTTGGGTTTGACAGTAATTTCACTGTCTTCTTGAAAGTGATCCTCATCAGAACAATGGAAGAATAGAATCATAGAATCATATTTGGTTTTATCGTTTGTTTATTTTTTATTATTTATTTTTATTTTTTATTATGCAACACTGATTCAGTTTTCTATAGTCAGCAAAAATGGTAAGCACAGATTCGGTTTTCAGTGGGCAAACATTCATTCTAAAACCACAAAGTGGTTTATGTGATGATAACGTGTGAAAATGGGATTGAGATATTTATCCATTTTGCAACATTAATAGGCTGGCTAATGATTAAGTTAAAGCAGCTTCAACAAGCTTGATTAAATCAGGGTTTGTTTGAGGTCTAATACAAATCGTATGTGAATCATCTGAGGTGTAGTTCACTACAGTTTTATTCCCTTATGTAAAGTATTAGTATGAACTTTATATAATTCTTCAAATGAATCAAATGATTTATTTATAACTGAAAAACAACATTTAATCCTGCCTATGAAGATATAATTGCAGATGAATCCCTTGTTTTCAGATTATGATAAAATCCCACATTAAGCCTTAAGAATGCTTCATCTGAAAATGGTTTCCTCTAACAGTTGCAAAAGTGGCATACTTTTGAGTATGTGTCAGCCTAGCAAATCTAATTAAATTATCATGCAAGGCCACAAATATGTAAACAAAACAACCTGAGCAACAAAGCAACATTGCAATATTCAGTCACATCCAGACATTAGCAACAAGACAAACAGTGGAAGTATTATTCAGGCAACTTCCTCTCATTGGAATCTGTTGTTACTTCAGTACCTGCTTGAAGTGTGCAACCATCTTGACTGTTCCAGGTTTCCTTTTGAGCCTGCAGCGCTTGGCTCGGAAAGTATGTTTAGGCCTGAAGTAATCCTTTCTGATGGAGTTTGCAGCCACTGACTGTTTTCATCTCTTTTTTCCAGAACATTCAGCCATACAGGCTCCTAAGAATTCAAGCAATTGAATCACTGTCTATCATGTTGAATTTCTTTTGTTCAGTTTTCTCCAAGTGTTATTTAATTTTATTTGTAACGTGGTAAGGGTTAAAATACCAGTGCTGTGTTTATATTTTAGGGACCATGTGGATTTTTAACCATCTTGCTAAGCTGTTATGATACTAAAAGCCACGAGTTAAATAGGTCTTTAGTCAGATATTTGACTAACACATGTGTTTCAAACATTAGTCTCTTCTCACTGTTGTCTTGGAGGTGGATTAATGAAGCTTAATGAA
Source organism: Heterochromis multidens (assembly GCA_015108495.1). NCBI lineage: Eukaryota > Metazoa > Chordata > Actinopteri > Cichliformes > Cichlidae > Heterochromis > Heterochromis multidens. The sequence continues at coordinate 10,102 of VUQS01074978.1, forward strand.
GCTGGGATACTCCCAGGTTTCACAATGCCTGGCTAGATAATGAATATGAACCCCTATTAGCAGAAGAAGAAAACACATTGTTAACATCCAGCTGCAGCCAAATATTATGAGTCACCAAACTCTTTGGAACTCTTTGGAAGCCTCAGGAGCTCAACACAAACATGGGCGGTTGATTAATTGTTGGAGTAGTTGCACACACATAATGTACACTCCATATGTTGACCTGAATCTGCCTGTGACAAGCTACAGACTGACTGGACAAGATTTAGGCTACTGTAAGGTTGGTGGTTGGAGGAAAGATATAGAGTGGAACACATTTTTGCACAAGGAAACTGTGTTAAGTTCCTCTTCAAATAGCATATCAGTGAGTTAAGATGGTAGGAAATAATAAGCCCCTTAAATACAAAATTGAATTTTTTTTTTCTTAATGCCTCTAAGTTTATAAAATAATCTAATTTTTCACTGCTTATTGCAGCTATTAATTTATTCTTCATGATAGATGCAGAGGAGTGACAAATTAAAAGAAAAATTGGAATAAATGAGTTGAGAAACAGCAAATATCACATAGATAAACATCCATCCATCCATCCATTTTCGTCCGCTTATCCGGGCCTCCTCCTGGTAGAACTTAACCGGAACACCTTACCCAGGAACCACCCAGGAGGCATCCTAGTCAGATGCCCGTACCACCTCAACTGGCTCCTATCAATGTGGAGGAGTAGTGGCTCTACTCTGAGTCCCTCTTGAATGACTGAGCTTTTTTGATTCAGGAGACAGATACCCTCTCTACTTTTAAGATTAGGCTTAAAACTTTCATTTTTAATAAAGCATATCATTAGGGCTGGATCAGGTAACCCTAAATCCTCCCTTAGTTATGCTGCAATCTTCACCACGACAGACCAGTCTGTCAATCTCTCGCTTCCCTTTCCCCTTGCTCATGAACAAGACCCTGAGATACTTAAACTCCTACACTTGGGGCAGCAACTCGTCCCTGACCCGGAGTGGGCACTCCACCCTTTTCCAGCTAAGGACTGTGGTCTTGGACTTGAAGGTGCTAATTCTCATTCTTGCCATTTCAAACTCGACTGAGAACTGCTCCAGTGCGAGCTGGAGGCCACCACCTGATGAAGCCAACAGGACCACATCATCTACAAAAAGCAGAGATGAGATTCTGAGGCCACCAAGGTGGAAGCCTTCCACCACTTGGCTACGCCTAGAAATTCTGTCCATAAAAAATATGAACAGAATTGGTGACAAAGGGCAGCCCTGGTAATGAGTCCGACTTGTTGCCAGCAATGCGGACCAAGCTCTTGAAACGGTTTTACAGGGACTGAATCGCTCATAACAACAGGCCAGACACCCCATACTTATGAAGCACCCCCACAGTATACTCCGAAGGATGCAGTCGAATGCCTTCTCCAAGTCCACAAAACACATAGACAGGATGGGCAAACTCCCACACACACTCAAGTGTCCTCGAGAGGATAAAGAGCTGGTCCAGTATTCTGTGACCAGGATGAAAACCACATTGTACCTCCTGGATCCAAGGTTCAACTAATGGATGAACCCCCCTTTCTAGCCCCCTTGCATACACCTTCCCAGGGAGGCTGAGAATTGTGATCCCCCTATAGTTGGAGCACACCCTCTGGTCCCCCTTCTTTAAGATGGCAACCACACCAGTCTGCCAATCCAGAGGCACTGCCCGAGATCTCCATGTGGCATTGCAAAGGCATATCGACCAAGACAGCCCTACAAAAACCAGAGCCTTAAGGAACTCAGGGTGACTCTCATCCACTTCAGGGCCCTGCCACCAAGGAGTTGTTTAACTACCTCAGTGACCTTGCCCCAAGTGATGGGCAAGATCACTTGTCCCCAGACTCTGCTTCCTCTACAGAAGATACGTCAGTGGGATTAAGGAGGTCCTTGAAGTATTCCTTCCACTGTCTGACTATATCCTCATTTGAAGTCAGCAGTGCCCCACCCGCACTATGCACCATGTGACTAGAGTACCTCTTTCCCCTCCTGAGTTGCCTGATGGTTTGCCAGAATCACTTCAAGGCAGACCGAAAGTCTTTTTCCATGGCCTCACCAAACTCCTCCCACACCTGAGTTTTTGCTTCAGCTACCGCCGCATACCGCTTGGCCTGCTGGTACCCATCAACTGTCTCCAAAAGTCCTAAAGGCTAACCTAGTCCAACAGGACTCCTTCAGCTTGATGGTTCCCTTCACCTCCGCTGTCCACCATCTGGTTCGGGGATTAGCACCACAACAGGCACCAACCACCTTACAGCCGCAGCTCTGCAGTCCATGCAGACTCAATGTCCCCAGCTTCCCTCAGAATGCAGTTGATGTTCTGCCTGAGGTGGGAGTTGAAGATCTCACAGACTGAGGCCTTTGCCTGGGAGGTGCGCTCTACCCTCAAGCACCACACCAAGTGACTCCAAGAAGGCTGGGCATACTGAACTGTCATTCGGCGCATAAGCGCAAACAACAGTCAGGACCTGTTCCCTGACCCAAAGGTGCAGGGAAGCAACCCTCTCGTCCACAGGTAAAAACCCCAATGTACAGACAGCAAGCTGAGGGGATACAAGGATACCCACCCCAGGTCACCACCTCTCACTGAGGACAACTCCAGACTGGAACAAAGTCCAGCCCTTAACCAGGAGACTGGTTCCAGACCCCAAGCCATGCATTGAGGTGAGCCTTACCATATCTAGCCTGTATCTCTCAACTTCACACACTAGCTCAGGCTTCTTCCCCACCAGAGAGGTGACATTCCATGTCTCAATCACCCGCCTCGATAGCCAGGGATTGAACCAGGGCCTCCACCCTTGACCGCCACCCGATACACACTGCACCCGACCCCTACAGCACTTCCTGCGGGTGGTGGGCCTACAGGGGGTGGGCCCAGGTCTCCTCTTTTGGCTGTACCCAGGTGGGCCACATGGGCTAAGGCCCGGCCACCAGGCAGTCTCCCTCGAGTACCCTCCCCAGGCCTGGCTCCAGGGTGGGGCCCCGGTAACCATCCCCCAGGCAGGGTAGACTAGTCCCTTGATTTGTTTCCTTTCATAGGGGTCATGTGAATCCTTCTTTGTCTGGCCCCTCACCCAGGACCAATTTGCTTTGGTGGTCCCTACCAGGGAGGAAAAGCCCCCTGACAACATAACCCCTGGGATCACTGGGACTCACAAATCCCTCCACCATGGTAAGGTGGCAATTTGTGGAAGGGCGAGCTCACAGCATCCAGTATTCCTAGGCAGTCTACCATCCAAGTACTAACCAGGCCTGACCCGGCTTTGCTTCCAAGATCAGACGAGATCAGGGTGGTATGGCCGTAACCCATACAAGTACAATTAATCAGTTAATATTCAATCACTGTCTGTGGCCTGTAGGCAGGTTGATTGTGATTACAGCTTTCTGGGCTAAAGATCCAAGTCGCTTTGAAGGAAGGCTCATTGCTACAGAATTAGTTAAAAGACTGCTCTCTTTTTTTTAATAAAATAACAAAATACTGCTCAGTTGGCTCATACAGTTAATAGTAACAGTGACTAAAGTTGGATCTCTCAGAAAGCTATACAATCTGTCTCAAATTGTATAAGTTCGTACTTACACATTTTATATCTGTAAGTATATTTATACTTTAAAGTATGGTTGCATGCACTGCGATGATGTACTCATGAAGGTGAAAATGTCTGTACACTCTCAGTGTTTGCCATCTTGGCTATATAAGAGAAAGGGAGCAGCCACCAAACAATTGTCCAGCAGTAGATGGAGGATACACTGTCAGCGTTAATGATGCCAACATTAGCTAGCTGTCAAGTTAACGCACACATTACATGTTTTTTGCTGTTGTTTCTTATTATGTTTGTTCAGATGTTGCAAATGTTTTCCAAAATGTAGTAGCTAGCATAATAGCTAACGTCGTTTTATTGACCACTGAAGCAAATTTGCAGGTCCTATTTTAAAAGTTTTCACCCACAAGCCTGCCAGATCTCACACACTAAAACAGTGTGAACATTTTCAGTGAATGAGAAAATCAGCAATTCTTTGTGGACACTGGGGTCTCTACCACATTTTTAATTAGATACCACCTCTGTTAATCAATAGTTCGTGGAGGTAATGACCAGTAGCATGAGACAGTAGAAATGTGCCAATAAAGGCTTGGAAACAGAAGACTGCAAGCTAGTGCACATAGATATAAACAGTTTTACATGTTGCCAGTGTTTTATGATGATCCAAAGGAATTTATGTGTTGGAATTAGAAATCTCAGAAGCTGGGCAAATTTAAAAAACTACACCAAACCAACAAACGTAAGTGGTTTTATAACACTGATAAACAAGTCTGCAAATGTTATTGATTTTTGAACACCAGTGAGGATAGAAATAAAAAGAGACAAGCTCTTTTTAAACTTTGGATCATGTAAAAGAAGCTGCAACTTAATATCAACAAGAAGCTTCCAATATACAGTATTTAAAATGTACACTGCAAATAGCTGCCTTTGTTGTTGGAGCACAAAAATGTTCTCAGTCATTAAAAGAAGGATGAAAGTTTAATGATCCCCGTGGGGAAACTGGGAGAATCATATTTTAAATATGAAAGGATGTTTTTCCCGAGTTTATGAGGACACAGGAAGGCAACAGCAACAAAGAGCAAAGTTTCCAGTCTTTGTCATTTTAATGTAGCTGTGCTGTGTAGAAGGGGTTTGGAGTTTGAGAACAAATATCACTCCTTGTCACCGCTGTTGTCTGTTTCTCCTCTTGCTGCTCCTTCACTGAGGACTTCTGTTTATGCAGAAGCAGCAGTGCAGCTTCATCTGCCCCTTCACAAAGGAGAGCAGCTCATGTCGTTCTTTATGTTAATGGCACTCTCTTTGTGTATGTGCCGCATATGTTGATAACTCCCAGCTTTAATCCAAGCCTGTGTCTTGGGAGTGGAACATTCCTGGTGGCATGCGTGCAAGGATTAGCCACAAGGGTCGCTGTAACAGCGCCTAATCTACAGCAGGCCTGTTCTTCAGTGACTATCCGCTTTAATGTGTCTGTATAGTGAACACAATAAAGGTGCTAGACATCAGCTTTCTGCATATGCATGGCATTATTACCTCTCACAATAAGAGGCAATATTCTGAGTGGCATGTAGCTTGTCATGCATTCCCAAAACTAGCAGGTATTTGTGTGTCTTTCCTTCAGTTAACTGCATATGTTCAGGTGCTTTGGGGACTGTTGAAAAGTAAGATATCAAATAAGAAGGCTGTTTATCTGGGCTAACAATCCTTACGTGACTGGATTCAGTGACATAATGCATTAACTTTCATGAACAGCTATGGTCAGGCCTCTTGTATTAGCAGCAGCAGATAGGCCTGAGTAATGACTGCAGATACACTTCATGTGAGCTGTGGGTGTTACCTCCAACCTTTGTTTAGTCAGTCACTCAAGCACTTTCCAGTTAAGTGGAGGTTGGTTTTCGTATTTTGACCCCCCCCCCTCCGCCCCGGCTGACTGAAACCTGGACCAGAAGTTTGCAACTCCCCTGTCCTGCAGGTGAACCATAAGAGCTACTCTTATATGTGGGGCGTTTAACATTGTCGAGATATTAGGCGTGTCTGAGGGCATCTGGAGTGTGAAAATCTCAGACTGACAGATGGAGAAAGACAGCACAAGACAAGAAAACGTGCTGCTCCAGCACTCATTTAACTCCAGGGTTCAGCAGGTTCAGCCTTTTGCCTCAGGCACATGTGTTTGGAGAGCTATGGAGGTCAAGAGAGCAAAGAGGATCGAAACGTGTAGGTCAGGAATAAAAAAATCTGAATAAGAAAAATTCTGTTTATGTCCTGACTCATTAATCTAATCAGTGATAGAAGAGGTATTCAGCTCAAATTTTCAAGGAAAAACTAACATTTTACAGCACAGTGGTGATCAGTTATTTTTTTTTCAAGTACAGTAGAAATACTTAACTACTGGGCTTTAACTGAGTATTTTTGTTTGATGGCACTAAATTCTTTTAATCCACTGCATATTCTATGTTCACTCATCTACATTTGCTCAACAAATGTAGCAATCGGTTAGTTGTCAGATTCATATTTTATTTATACAACTTGATATCAGATTCTAAAATATGCTGGACATTTTAAAACTCAGTTGTGAAATTGTTTGATGCTGTTCTATGTTAAGCTACAATTGTGAAATACTGCCTTTGTGTTAATACTTGAATAATATCTGACCATATTGTGATAGGATCACACCATGCCAGGGCCAAGACCACACCCATATTTGAATTCAGTCTTTATTTTTATCTTAAGTAGATTTTTCTCTTGAACTCTGATAAAATTTTATGAGTGCATTTTCCACACTATAAAGTTGACAAGAAAAAACTTTTCACATACAGATACACATATAAACACCTCAAACTGCCTATTTTGGTAGTTTCTGCTGTGTGCATACACGCTCAGACATTTAAATTGTATGTAATGTCTGAGTGTGGGTCAGGGGCATAAATTGGTGGGGCCACTTGACACCTGGCCCACATTCTTCCAGTGCCCATTACTGAGTTGTCATGGATGAGACCACACCAGTCTTCTAACTCAACCTTAAACACATCTTTCAGTTTTATTACTGCACCTTGCACAGATGCATTGGCATGAAGCTGTATCAAGTACATGAAGCTGCCTTTGTGGTATTTCCTGCTACATTAAGTGGACACATTTTTGCCATGTTACACACACACATGCAAAATTAACGCTCCACACTAGTGATCCTTTAAATACATTTTCTGATAACATTGTTGTGCTTTTACTTTGGGATCATTTTGAATGTGAAGCTTAATAATAAATATTTGCATTTTCAGTATTTTTAGTCACATGTTAATGTTCACTATTCTCATATTTGTCATTTATTTTAGAAATATAAGTAAAAATGCATCCAAGTACTATGAAGATGTAAACTCTATGCCTGCTATTACACAAAAAGTTGATACCTTTGTTTAAGTGATTTTGATTTCAGTGGATGGCAGTGTGGAAGGAAAAGAAGGAAATACGATAGAAGAAAAAAATGGTAGTATTAGTATATTAATAAGTGGAGTATAGAGAGTAAGGCAGGTATGTAGTACAATAAAAGCTAAGGAAAGTTGCTAAAAATGGCAATATTCAGCTTTACTTGAGGAGAACAGACATGTAATGTACTTACAGCGACTTTCTGCTTCTGTCTCTGAGACTGAAAATTGAGCCAGGGAGGTAAACAAAGAGGCAAAAAAGCCGGAGGGCAGGGATGGAGTAAAAATGAGTAGTGAGGTTTTCGACACCTCTATAGCAGCTGGCTCTGCCAGTCACGCCATCCTGCGTGGGTACACTGACATGCATTACTTCACCTGCCCTGTGGTTACCCAGCTAGAGACCAAAACACACCCACAGTTTCAGTCTTAACTATGCAATACCCTCATATTTACAGCCAGTTGGTTAAAATCCCAGGAGAGCTGTGGCACCCAAAGGTTGATTTGACATCTTTCCTCAAAAGAGTTGTCTTGATTCCATGCACGAGTGTGTGAATGTAAATCATGCTCTATTACTGACGCTGTTATAGATTTTCTGCTGTTTCTGCTATATGCAGAATGCCATATTGCATAAATAAAACATTAATGCCAGCATTAGGGAAGCACCCATGTATTAACTTTCTTAAATTCTTAAGGAAATTTACATTTTAAGATTTAATTCTAATGCACATATGGCATGTAAACAGTTAATTCTGTTAATTCCTAAACTTTTATATTGATGATGTTTTGTTTTGTTTTTTTTCTTTTTCTTCATAATCCCTTAAATCCCAATAAAATCCTCCTAAAAAAATCCTCTACAAAATCTCACATTTTAGTGTTTTTATAGTTCTATATTTAAATCAATTTCAGCAATGTTTTAATAGAACTATCAAAAAGTAGTGTAAATTCACAGAATAACTTCCTCTTTATTGTCTACCAAACCCTCCAATTTTGACTGATAATATTTTTCTGAAATTTTTTCTTATTATTTTTTCCCTTGTCTAACATTATTGTATAACTTGCGTAAAGGCAGCATATCATTTGTTTTACACAACTCAGTAATTTTCTTTTCCTGGTGCTAAGTTATCAGATAATGCTAACTAGCTTAGTTAGCAGATTTCATCCATAGACAATATGGGTGTAGACCTTGGATAGCCTCATAGTTGAATTACAGTTTTTCTCAATTGCTATGGAGTAATTCTCACATTAGAAAAGTCATTCTCACTTCCCTTAACCTGTTAAACCCCAGTGCCCCCAGTACGAGGGGCAAGAGATTGAACATCTGGTTTCACGGGCTGTGCCGCCGGGTCTGTTATTTAAATAGAGACATGTATCGTCAGAATATCGACAGAAACGTCAGAATCTCAGCTAAAAGCTCACAAAACTATTTCAGTGACCACCAAACACAGCTAAAACAACAAACAATTAAAGAGCAGGTAAACCAATTCTGCAAAAAGATGTTCACACAAAGCGCGGATGTACAAGGACAAGCAACATCTTTGTTGAAAGCACAGTTCTCACAGATTCCAAAACTGCAAGTTTCATCACGCTCCGACCAAAATTCACTGAACCAGCAGCAAAAGAAGACCAAAATTATGCGTCACGTTTGAAAAGTGTTGTCATGAATCCTGTCCTACCTTTGCTGTCTTGGCTTCCACAGAGATAAAACCGCATTTCCTCCACAGCTCCATCTCCCAGTGTGCTTTAAGAGCAGTTTCCCATCAAAAATCACTATTTTCTGCCTTATACACTTGTTTATTACGCATCAGTCTCCGGTTGTGTACAGTGTTGTCATCTGCTTTTTTTT
>VUQS01074979.1:16789-28994 GCA_015108495.1 Heterochromis multidens
AAGTGAGATGTTTGTAACTGCTGGAGTCAGTACATTTGAAGCTTTATTAAGAAATCTCATGTATAAATTTATTTGCAGGCTCAACACTTCTGAGAATGAGATCATTGTGGGCTTAATGGAAATAAGGTTTGGCACCACACATGATCATTCGTCATTGTGGAGACACTGGTATAGTTGTCTCTTTGTGGGTGTATTTTTTAATTTGTTTTTATCTTGTTTTTGTGTTGTCTGATTTGTTTTGTTTCTAAGGACTATAAGTCTGGAATAAATAAAGATTTAATTAATTCCTGTGAAAACATCAACAACAGGTTTTTTGTTTTCAGTTCGCTCTAGGTTGAACTAGCTTCCAGAGTGTGTTTGCTCGTTTCAGTTTGTGTGAAAATGTTTAGTTTTAGTTCTGTTTTCGTTGGTTTCAGTGTTAGTTTGAGTCTTTTTAAATATTATTATATAGAAGGAATTTGTCAGGAGCAAGATTTAGGAAAATCATAATAGGTATTACAATACAAACACAACAGTCTGTAAGAGCGATCAACTCATAGGCGTGCAGACATCCCAATAAATGTACACCAAAATTTGAATTCTTTTGGGCGTGGCCCGCTGTTGTAAAACATCCTCTGAGCACTTTTATTAGGCAATCTGCAGCTAAAATATTGAATACGACCACAAAAGTATGCACCATGGTCTCATAAGATATAAAAACTAGCAACCCCTCACAGCAACAAAAGTCATTAAACTTTTCATACATATGCAAGCATTGCTTTTGTTTTATTTATTTATTTATTTTAATCTTTGACCACTGGGCGGCAGTCAAGCGCCCATCTTGACTGGTTTACAGGGTGTCGCCACAGTTCACACACAAAGGCTGCACAGTGTCTAGATAATTTGTAAAGGGACGTGTGGACAGCTGCAAAATTTCTACCCTCATCATGAAATGAATAAAATATTCAATCATTTTCTCACTTCATCTTTATGATTTAGGCTTACGATTAATTTTAATATTAGTTTTAAACCATAATTCCGACTAGTACCGACACAAGTGGAACGCCGCTTTCTATTTTAGTTTGGCAAACAAATGAAATTTATCTGGTGATTTTAAACGGGATACACTCCAGCCGAGGAATTCAAATGTGTGATGTAAAGAGGAAAAATATGGAATGAGTGTTACTGAAACAAATTGATTACGAAATACAATTTTGAAGGAATTAACAAATCCGAGACCAAAATTAGACTTACACGTTTTGTGTGTGTGTGTGTGTGTGTGTGTGTGTACCGTGTTTTAATTGATATTCTAAAGGCTATTTCAGTGGTTTAATTTATTGAGTTATTTCTTCATTTCCAGAAAAACGACTAATCATTGCTCATCTAATTAACATGGGTCCTTGAATTCTGGGGGATATGGTAAAACAGGAAAACTGAACAAGTTTCAGGATGTGAGTTCAGCTATTGGATGCTGGATCATATGAGTGCCAAGCAACGGTGAAGGCAAACTACTCGTCCCGCCTTCTCTAACCCCATTGCATAGTTGTAATTGGATGTCAGACTTGCCATTCCTCATCCTCCCAGGTTAGGTTGCTCTGCACCGTAAGATGCTCAATTGATGGGCGTACTGAGCTGTGCAGGGACGGGAGATACCCTCCTTCATTGTAGCAAAACAAAACCATGTTCTCTCCCGGTTATTCCTCAGCTTGTTGCGGGTTTCTCCGCGGCATCCTTCCTGGACTTCAGCTGGTTTTTTGTTTTGTTTTTTTGTTTTTTTACTCCCTGTGTTCGTTGACACGCAGGTCTGATGATGCTGTTGCGGCGTTTTAATGGGAAAAAAGCTCATGAGAGAAAAAACAACACAAGGTAGTCCATCCCAGCAGCGCCACGTATTGTGTTTATTTGTTTAATCCGGATCAGGTGCTCGCTTGCTTGTGATATTTTTTTGCGTTAATTGTGCAGTCGGACAGTGCAGCTAGCCTACTTTCGGGAGAATGAGGTAAAAATGCACCTGCCGTGAAGACAACGGAGAAACCGGAGCACATGGGTATCTTTTCGCCGGACCTCAAATTATTGGTCAGTCGCATCTGAGTAAACCACCTTGTTATGCCGCCATGGAGCAGTTTTTTTATCTGCATCTTGTAATATTTACTCGTCGCTGGGCTTTAAAACCACCCGAGTACGAGGATGACAGCTGATCGCCCCTCCTCTCCCCGGACTTCAATAAAAACGCGCTCCAGCTGAACGCGCTGCCATCGACTGGAAGCCAGACTCTCTGTTTCGGCTGTGTTTAACAATAGATGGAGCGCGGAGGGCTGTGACATTTGGCTGATAGCCACCCTGACCTTCCCCCACCCACTTGTCCAGTTACCTTCACGATTACCAGCCTTTCAAAGGTTTCACCGATATTAGCCTATATTTCACTGACGATCACTTCGTTTCATTTGTGCTCATCGGGAAAAGATTAAATCATCCACCTGCAGAAATGCTACGCCCGAGCACCTCTCCTCTTGGAAACTACACTTCTCTTACTCTTTGATACTTTGCGCTAAACCCATGGTCGTGGATGATCCTTGAGTAGCCGATAAAACCGTCGTGGTGTCAGCATGGGCTTGAGCTTTAGGGGATTTGTGTAGATTATCGGCGGACTGCTATTTTATTCCCACGGTCACATTCTTAACAGAACTCAGCGGCTTTTGATCCGCAGTCTTTTCCCTGCTTTCCCCTGCTTTCCTGGACGTCTGTAAAACTCCAGCAGGGAACCCTGAAGCCACGGTTTTGGTATAGGGGAGGGGAGACAACGGGTTGCATTCATAAACGATGACTGCCACGGAGGTGTTTGCACGCAGATCTGAGGATACAACGAGTTTGGCGCTGCTGGCACCCCGTGGATGCGGGGGAACGAGACGCGCCTCGGGGCTGTAGTTAACACTCCCTGTTTACACGCAGGGATGCCGTCGCTGTGACTGGGAGAGGTAGTCCTTCAGCAGAGCCGCTAACAGCCCGAAACACAACACAGCAGCGCCCGAACAGACAGCAGCCTTCCGGACTCGTTTTAACTATCTACCGGGCGGTTACCGGAGGATGTTTCAGCAAGGATGCTGCGCTTCCCCGTGAAGAAGATCCGGAAGCAGTTCAAGCTCCTGCTGCTGCTGGTACTGCTCACCTCGGCCGTTTGGTTCACCTACCTACACATCAACCAGGGCAAGACCATCAAACTACACTTCAACTACGGAAAAGGTAGATTTTGTTAATAAAAACCTGTCTATTCGTCTCACGCGTCAAAGTTTTCTAAGAGGAGTGTCGACTGACCCCCTTAAGAGATTTAAAAGAGCATTTAACAGCCCTTTTATGAATACTGTTGTAATATCCATTAATAAAGTAACATTGCTATAAAGTCAAGACTGAGTATAGTGAGCTCCTGTGGGAATATCTTGGGAAAAGTAAGATGGAATCAGTAGGGGTTATAATTCGGTATAGTCTCTATAAACAGTTGCATGGATATATGTCGGATGTTTTCATGAAACAACTGCTCTTCTGGCTCTGACATATTGTTCTCCTTTGTTTGATGTGATGGGTAGAACCAGATATACTACAAGAAGTAACACTCACACAGAGAGTGAGAGCGTCTCTCATAAATTAACTATAGTTTTCTTTCTTTTAGGCTACGAAAAGTGCACCTCTTTATCTGTCCAGGTTGAAAGCCAGGCCCTCACCTTCAACATTAATAATCAAAGGGCTGCTCGTGAAGGTGGCTTCAGAGGTCACAGGCATGCCTGAAAAATATTAGAGGATGGCCAGTGCAGTGAGAGGTACATTTCCACCTGCTGCTGTTATGCTTCTTATTACCAAGGCTTGATTGCGTTTATCCACTGTGCACAGCAGTTGTGGCTGGTTGTAACAGTAGATGATGCTGGGCATCACAGGAATGGCTGATGATAAAAAGTACCGGTACAAAGTGTTGGAACTAATACACCACCAGCGATCCTACTACAGATTTAACACTGGGTGATGGTGTGCTCGTATCTCTCGCAGCTGTCTGTGTAAGGTGATATCCAATGATTATGATGTCCTTGAAAGAGTGCATGCACATGCACGCATGGGTGACTGACACACAGAGATCATTCCATTGTGTCTGATCTCAGCGGTGGGGTTTTCCCAGCAACAGACCAGATATAGTTTTATTGAAGATGAGAATCCCGAATCACATGGAGGGCTGGAGGCTGGCGGATTTCATTTATTTACTGCAGCTAAGTTAGTTGGGAAGTTGTGTCAGGATTTTGAATGTAAATGCAATCCAGCATAGTATTCCTACAATTCCACTTTTATGAAGCAAATATTATTCTACTCTGCAGGTATACTGCAGACATTTTTCAGGAGTGAAAAATGTATATTATACTGTTATCCTCACAAAGGTTACATTTATTGCAAATATGTCATATTGATTCACACTCGTGATTTTGTACCCATGACCTGTGTTCACATAGCTCTTAAAAACTTGTGATTTGCATCCTTTAGCTTGTGAGATATTTTAAAATTAGTTTATTTATTTTGCTGTTGCTGCAGTGTCGTTGCTGATTTTGCGTTAATTATCCCAAGAGCGTGGCAGTTCCTTTCATTGCGTGAAATCACAGACCTCACCACACATATTTTCAATACTGCTACGCTCATCTTTTTAAGGGTTCCTGTAACAAACTGCCTTTGTGACGTGTCTGCTGCGGCTGTCTGGTGAGGAAGGAAGCTGTTATGCCGTGCAGTGCTGGTCTATGTGTCTAATTGACTGTCTTCCTTTTTGCAGGCATCTGAGCAGGTCAACTTACTTAACCTCTTATGAATAACATGTCCCTTCTCGCACTAAGGGTTTCTAAGTGAGATGTAGCCATTACTGAAAATGGGGCTCTATGAAGTGTGTAAATATTCATATTGGGCTGCCAATTTTTTCTCCACACAATTTTCAATTGAGTCTTAGCAGTGAGGTGGGGCAGGTAGAAATAATGGAATTTCATTTTTGGCCGCCGTTATTTCAATATGAATCACACTTTGTCAAATTTCCATTCCGGTAGTTCTTATTTTGGAGGAAATTAGATTTATCGGGACCCAGTTGTCTCCTTCTGCAAGCATAAGAGACAGATTTTTTTTTTCTTCTTTTTTTGTAGTTCTTCATCCGCTAGATAAAGTGTTATTGCCTGATGACCAGTGGGCTTATGAGAAACATAAGCATGAAGAGCCCAGCTGAGGCCATTCCCTCTTAATTATGAATAATGATGTGAGGAGACACATCCTGATAGTTTCACAAAAAGGCAGAGAAGTGAGAATCCAGTTTTAACATGGTAACAGAAAGGTTGAACTCTGTCTGATAAGAGTCTTTGTGTAGTGGAGAAACAAAAGTGCTCTGGGTGTTGATGGCCTTGATCAAGCTTCTTTTGAAAGTGTTATTTGGTTTTGCCTGGCAACTTACATTTTGCATGGTACGAATAAACCAAATTATTAGGATATTTGGGTATTTTATCTGAGCTGTTTTTCACTGGTCCGCTTACAGTAAGATGCATTGCCACTTGTGGAAATATGTTTTCAGTGAGGGAGCTACGTGATAGAGCATGCTGGAGGCAGGAGGTAGGACACATGACGCCCACTTGCTCACTGGGAATTCATTGGAGTATTAACTGTGCTGTTCTCACATGGGTGCAGTCACACATCACACAGAACTCTTACAAGCGTGCTGGCATGTTAAAGACCAGCTGATCTTCGATCTGACCGCGTGTGCATTAGGCCTCTTTGGTTCAGGATTGTCATCATTCAGAGCACCAAGTCAACCGCAGCTGTGTTGAAATGGATCATTGTTCTCTGACACTAGATTATTAACTACAGTGTGGATCTGTGTGATAGACCAGTGACAAGATGGTGATGGGCAATCCGCTTACTTTTTTTATGATTTTATGGTATGAAAGGTAGACGCATGAAGAGAAGTATCGATTCTCTCACTGATGGCACGTAGGACAAGTAGCTTGTGTAGTGAAGGATAAAAAAAACATTTTTTTCCAACCCTGTGGAACCTTTTTGAAAAAGAAACTGTAGACCAGGAGGTTTTTTCTCATATCCCAGTAGGGAATCTACAAACACAACAATGTTTATTTGCTATGTTTATGGATGCCTTATTATTGACTATCATGTACCGAATAGGCCAGTCAAAGACAACACATTACAATGAAACTTTTGTTAATATTTTTACTTAGGGCATTTAATGATGTTTTCTTGAAAGCCAAGCTAGCTGTTGCACCTTTTAATTATGAGGAAAGCCAGAAGGTGTAATTGAATAGTTTTATGATGGCACACTGGCCAGACTGGCCTTTATTTTATCTGAATTTTAATGAGGATGTGTTTTGGCAGGTAAGTCAGCAGTGCATATTAGATGAGTGCCACATTTACGTGGCCACCCAGTTATACAGCAGCCCCCCTGTTTTCCAGCTTCAACAGGTCCACTGGGATGGAAGAGGAGGTGAAGGGGAAGGCTGGCTGCTGCATACAGGCCTCTATTGATCAACTATGATTACACACATGGAGACTCATGCGTGTGCATACACGCAACCACCCCTCATATAAACACACAGACGTGGTGGCTATGTTTGTCAAATGGCACATAATCCACACGTACCTTTCCCAGTGTCACTGGGGATAAAGAGGAAGTCGGAAAGGAGAAATCTCAGGAGTTTCAACAGATTGGCTGCTTGGTTGCCCATGGAGACAGCATATGGGAAAGGAGCGTGTGGTGCTTGGAGCTTATTTTATGAAAACAAGTGCATTCATAGGTTTCCAGGAAGCATGAATCTATTGAATATCGACTGAGAATTTATAAAGAAAACAGACACATCTTATCCATGCAGAGCCGTTGAAATGTAATAAATCTTGAGGAAAAACAAGTCACACACATAATCACATTCACTCAGATGTAGTTGCAGTTTGGTATAAAGTTCAAGTTAGCTTGTTGTTGTTGTATCTCGGCAGCAACAGCCTCAAGTTGGCTCGCTGTCATGGTAACCATGCCCTCCAGTGTTACTTTCCCTAATTTTAGCTCTTGAGGTTCTCATGGTTGGTCACTCTTGTGCCAGACTGGTAACAGACACCACCTTGATATGGAGGCCTGAAAATGCCAACAACAAAAAATAAATAAATCGGTGACTAGATAAAAACATCTCTTTAAGTGCAATTAAAAACAGCATTAAAATAAATGTCAGTATTAATCAATTAATTAAAATGTAAATAGTCCTGACTGAGAAGATTATTTTCAACTGTAGTAGGGCTTCAGTTCTCTATAGTGATATTCTGACTGAATGCAGTCATTTCAGTTTTGAGCCTCATATGGATCAAACAGCAGGTGCAAAGTTGACTGTAACACACTTTATACAAATGAAGATGTTGTCATTCAATGAAGTAAAAAACATAAATATATAAAAATTAGTAAGTTAATAAATATAATAAAATGTTAAAGAAAAAATATTGATAATATTGAATATTGATAAATACAGAAGCAAATTAAAACAGAAATTTTGTATATATACTTGTGTGTGTCAGATTTTATACACATTTATTTTTAATATTATTTTGATGCACTTGTGAAACTATCAGAATTTTGATTTAGGTTATTTTGGTCCACAATATACTGCTGCGTGTAACTGCTTAAACAGATAGACGGCACTTTTTTTATTTATCATTTATTCATGTAGCAGTGAATATAATAATATATCTACCTTTTCAGGTTTTTGAATAATGCAGTTGCCCACAGTGCCCACTTGCACTTTGATAGTTGTTAGTAAAGAACTGAACAAACAGACATATATACCCTGTGCTTAGTAAAAAGCAGTTTTGGAGCCAGGCGTGTTTTATGTCTTAGGTGTATTTTTTTTTTTTAGTTAAATTTAGCTGAGCCCAGCGAGAGTGCAGTCTGCAGGTCTGCATCAAGTGAGTGGTTTGGGCATGTTGAAGTGGGGGACAGGTGTGAACCCAGCTGGGTGGTTTGGCTTTTAGAGATTTCTTGCACTTTGGGTTCCTGTTTCTTTGTGAAAGAGCTCAAAAGTAAATGGGGGGGAAAAAAGCACTTTTTATCAAAGTAAAATCTGAAAGTACTGAGTTATGAAATTGTTGCAAACTATTGTTGCATTTTATTTTATTAGAATCCCATATAGAAATATTTCTGATAGTATACAAGGACATAATTCAATTTCCACATGGAAGTTTGTTGTGATCAGAAACTTGAAAACTGAACTTTAAAATTTGTCTGCCTGTCTTTGCCATTGTTGAGAGATAATTAAATATAACAGTTAAACACAAAACTGTCATTTAATTTTAGCTTAATTTGAGAACTTTGACATCTTAGTTAATTTCAATGGTTGTGTCGTTAAAGTGTACTCATGTGGCAATCTGTTTATTGTTAGATTGTGTCTTGGGAGCTGGGGTGGTAGCTGCCACAGGCTCAACCATGAATCTGCCCCACAGCTTATTTGTCCAACCCAGTAAATCTCTCTTTCTTTGGGTTATTCCACAGCCAGGATAAACTGTGTCTCTGTAACAACCCAGACTGCATCCTCAATGTGCTTTGGATGCAGTGGGATCTGCCTGCTAAAGGTGGAAACAACAAGGATTAAAAGGGGGGAATGATACCCTACACTTTTCTTATATTCAGTATACATGAATTTGATTACATTTCCTTTTGCATACTGTCAGAATGTGTGTATTTGCTCAGTAACACTCTTGTCTTCCTTTTGTAATTCATTTTGAATTTTCTTTCTAACGCTAAAGCAATTGCACAGTCCTGCTGGACAGAATCTAAAACAGCTCAAAGATATTTCACACTCAGCATGTGTTACATTTATATACCCACAGTGCATTTCATGCACTGTGGGTATATAAAGACTCCTAAGTGTTGCAAGTAAGATTAACAGATGTGGATATAGAATTGAGAAATGAAAGAGGCTGGGTTGATAGGTCAGTAAAGCACTGGAAAAACACAAGTCCAGAGTGTGTTAACCTCAGGGTTAATGAAATTTGTGTTGGCCTGCCTAACGAGCCACCATCAAGGTACCAGCTCTGCCCCATGCAGATGAGAGCTCTGGCCCACTGCCACAGCTTTGCCGCAGGAGATTTGTCTGTGTATGTGGAAGAGTAAGTGAGTGAAACAGAGAGATTTTGTGCAAAACGGAGCAAGTGTGTATGTGTGATGTAGTCTGTTTTTTTTCCTCTTTCTTCTTTTTTTTTGCGTGTGTGTTTTTGCATGTGTCTGTGAGTGCACACCTCCCTGCTCTCGCTGCCGTCTGCACTTTAGGCCCAGTGTTTAGCCGAGCAGAAGAGGAAGCAGCTGAATGATGGCACTGTCTGCCCGCTGGCACGCTTGCTATGATTTGGGCGAGGTGGGGAGTGGGGTGGGATGGGGTAATTTGGGGAGGAGTGACAGGGCAGAAGAAGGACACCCTTCTCATGCAACAGGTGGGACATGCAGCAGGATGCATCATGGGAGGATGTGGCTGTGACTCACGATAACCGCATTCAGTGGATAATCTGACTGTGCTGTACATGGAGCTCTGTATATACATCAGATTTGTGGCTCCTAGCTGCAGTAGGATCCTTAATTTAGTCTGGCTCATAGCTGGTAACTAGCTTTCTCGTCTGGGCCAACTCATCAAAGTGGAGAGATGCAGAAAGGCATCGGAAAGTTGCACCAACAGGACTTTATTCCTTTAGGAGGCTGGCGAGCACAGCATACAGCTGGATACTAACAGTTTGCTCATAACTGGGCCACTTAGACACATTTTGGGCTGCTGTAGCTACTTTTATCAACATGCTCTCACAGAGGGATGAGACCACGTACTGCTCATGTTACTCTCACCCATGCACACACACACAGGAAAAGGGGCAGTCCCTCACTTCCTCACAACATTGGACCTATGCTACAAATATATTACCCATCAGGCTACCTTCTTACAGAAAAGGCTCTTTCTATAACTGTAGAAACCTATTCAGGTGTAGCTAGATAATACAGCGGGGGTATCTAATAATTCTCCAATCACATTGTTAAACAACGCCATTAAGATTTAATTAAGACCAATTTCCTCAGCAGAGACTCATAAAAACCCACACGATTTGGACAATTTAATAGGACACAGCTGGGAGACGCAGGAGAAGGGAGTTTGAATCAGAATGAATTGGAGAGTTTAAGAAGTGAGAAACAGAGAGCGAAAAGACAGATGTCAGGTGGGAGTATTGATTGTAGATGATCATGATCCCTGTCGTGATGGGATTTGTCAGTTTCCTCCATGCTCAGGCTTGGTTCCGCTCTTTACTCCCCTCCTCTGCAGAAGTATTTTCTTTCATGGGGTTTCTGTGCCGTGTTGGGGCTGTATCAGCTCTGGTGTTGCCTTACTGTAAGTGATCCGGACCTTGCAGGATTTCAATCAATCATCAAAGAATGTGTGTCTGTGCACTCCCTGCTGCTCAGAATGAGCTTTCTGTAGTGGTGGTTAATGGAAAAGGTCACCTCTCCCTGAGGCTGTGACGACAAGCAACAAAGACAGGGAAGGGATCTGAGGAGAGAGATGGATAAACCTTGGAGATGGAAGAGACTGACTTTATGGAGACAAAGGTGTTGGCTGCATTGTAACCAGCTTTGAATGCTTTTTTTTTTTTTTTTTTATTTACAGCCCTGCTGAAAATTCAGGAAAATGGAAACACTTGATATGAAAGAGTAAATTGACTGAAACTTGACTGTCCCTGTGTGCAAGTCTCTTTGTAGTTTTCACTTGTATTCCCTGTTTTCTTTTGAAAGCACTGGCATGCACATTTTTACTATTCATCATAAACTTATGAATATTTACAAGTGTGGGGAAGATCTGGAGGTGGGCTTGGAATTCATCAAATTTATGAAAGCTTGTCGGCTAAAGTGAGGGAGAGAGTTTGAGGCTTTCTTCACGTTGACATTTAAGGACTTTTCCCACCATTTAGATAACTATGAAACCTGCACTTTATATGTGGCTATATATTTAAAAGGATAAAAATAAGACTGTGATGGTGGTTATGATAAGGTTCCTCACTGCTCCACAGTTGGTCTCACGGAGGTCCCCTGCTGACAGCTTTCAAATGTGAAGCTCTTGTAGTTTTTTACTTTTTGCTTAGTTAAGCTGAATTATATAGATTCCCTTTGGACTTATTTTCTTTTATCTGTGTATATTTTTTTCCTTCCTGCATTTTATCTCATCTATCATCCAAGCTGTATTTTTATATCTATCTCCCTATTTATCTAACTTTTTTTTTTTGTTGCATGAAGTGTTGGAGTGCCAAAGGAGGCAGGAGGAGAGAGCAAGAGAAAGAGAGAGGACAAGGGCTGTACTTTGTCATTCTTTTGTCTTTTGTCTCGAAGGCCTGCTGCCCAGCTTGATTCACAAAGCAGCTTGATGTGAGCCGCTTTGTGAAGGAGCGCGGCATCGCTCCCTGAGGCCTGTTAAACACTGTTCCCATTTTCCTATTGTGGCCGGTCATGAGGAAAGGTATTCAAGAGGAAAGCAAAGTTTCCAGTTTACTCTGGAGCTCTGTTTGTGTTTGCATAACTGTGCATGCTTGCTTTGAGTGGAGATCCGGCAGCGTGCACTGAATTTCAACATCTCTTCAGTAATTGAACTTTTTAATTTGCTGTCATGCAGTGGCTAAATTTGACTTTTTCCCTCTTTTTCTGAGCTTCAGTTACACTGATTCTGCTGATTCAGCTATAAAAGAGGATAAAGCTGAAAGTCATGGAAGTGGGCATTAATTTATATAGCAAGATCCTTTTTCAAATCTTTTTTTTATTCTTCATAGTTTCATAGTCATACTTTTAGAGGATTACATTATTTTTGTAAAGTAATCTAGTGCACTACTTACCATGTTAGCTGAGTTCAGTATATTTTTGCATATTGTTCTCTGTTCTTAAAAAACACATTACACAAAAACTTTTCACACCTCTGAAAGGCACTCTTTAAATCTTTATACATACATAGATTAGGAATACTTCTCCTCACTAAACATTTGTTACTTGGATATTTTGTAGTGTAATCCCAAATTTAATCCCACGTTACTGTTGTTTATTAAACCTAAGACAGTTACATTTTTTGGGGGGATATATATATATATATATATATATATATATATATATATATATATATATATATATATATATATGTGTTTTTTTTTTTTTTTCTTTCCTCTA
>VUQS01074981.1:0-22294 GCA_015108495.1 Heterochromis multidens
CCAGCCCTAACTATAAGCTTTATCAAAAAGGAAAGTTTTAAGCCTAATCTTAAAAGTAGAGAGGGTGTCTGTCTCCCGAATCCAATCTGGGAGCTGGTTCCACAGAAAAGGGGCCTGAAAGCTGAAGGCTCTGCCTCCCATTCTACTTTTAAATATCCTAGGAACCACAAGTAAGCCAGCAGTCTGAGAGTGAGGTGCTCTATTGGGGTGATATGGTACTATGAGGTCTTTAAGATAAGATCGGGCCTAATTATTCAAGACCTTGTAAGTGAGGAGAAGGATTTTAAATTCAATTCTGGTTTTAACAGGGAGCCAATGAAGAAAAGCCAATATGGGAGAAATATGCTCTCTCTTTCTAGTCCCTGTCAGTACTCTCGCTGCAGCATTTTGGATCAACTTTTGGCTTTTCAGGGAGTTTTTAGGGCACCCTGATAATAATTAATTACAATAGTCCAGCTAGAAGTAATAAATGCATGAACTAGCTTTTCAGCATCACTCTGAGACAGGATGTTTCTAATTTTAGAGATATTGCACAAATGCAAGAAAGCATCCAAGAATGTGCTGTCAATATACACCTCCAAGGCTGGAGTTTTCACTGTGACAGAGAGTACCTTTCATTTATGGTTCACTACCCCAGTACTGGTCCTCAAGAGTCATTTAGCAACAACACAGAATGGAGCTTAGATCACAGATTGATTCTTGGAAATCTTAGCTGGATGTGATATGTGGTTTCAGCATCTCACCTCTTATCATTTAATACTCTTTGTGTACGTCTCTGAAGAGATATCTTTTATCACTCCTTTGCATAAAAATCCCATTAATTTCTCTCTCCTGTTATCACTGGATACAATTTGGAGGCATGAGATCCAAGGCAGGTTCATCACATAATAAGCATATCTACAGTATATTACACACCTGTTTTGTTCAGGTCACATTGATTATGGAAGTAAGTGAAACATCTCGAAGATAATCTCACTGATCTCAAAATATTTTCAAATTTTCATAATTTTAAAATAGGATGAATATATTGAGGTGTTATTATTTTGAGAATGTGATGGTAGATTTTTAATCTTTAAAATTATGTGTTGTTTACTTTACAAAAAAAGTGAAAATAAAGCAACTTCATATATTTGGATTAAAATTTAAAGCAACTTCTATGAGTTAGTAATTGTCTTCTGATACTGTTGTATAATGTTGAATGTTGAACTGATTTGTGTTGTGTTGAAAAACATAATCAACTGGCCATCCTGAAAATACTAAAAAGTTAAATTGAAATCTTGCAATATCAGGGGTGTTATTTTGGTGGATTAAAAAAATGGCAGACTATGAATGTGGTATAACTGACAGCTTATTGTGTAGATGAACAGACATGTTCATATCATTAATGAAAATAACCGCTTTTTTGTTTTGATGTTTTTAAAATTTTTATTTGGAACATTCAGTGATCTGTCACATTGCTTTAATGAAGACAATGTTCATTAACATTTTGTTGGCTAACTAAGAATACTCTGAATATTTTCAGTAACTTAATAGACACCTGTTAAAAGGTTTGATATTCATCATTTGGCAGCAACTGAAGTTTGTGTGCAGAAAAATGGGCAAGGGCCAAATTATGATGGCTAGACAACTCAGAGTATCTCCTCCTGGTATGAATTGTTTAGTACTTACCAAAGGTAGCCAAGGAAGGACAGCCAGTGAACTGGCAATTACATCATGTATCCTCCAGCTCTTCTCAATGGGGATATAGCACAGAAGCAAACAGTGAAGTCTACAATGCCCAGCCTACATGCAGTCTATATCCATCAAGCTTGAAGACCTATCCAAATTTCTTAGATCCAAGTTGCACAGTGGAGACTAGAGTGAACTTGCTGAGAGTGTATTCATGTGAAAGGGGTTTCTGAAATATTACAGTATGTAGGCACATTTATAGAAACTGCTAACATCTTGTCTGCCTGTTCATTGTGACAGCACCCTCTTATGATGGGGAGCAAGTTCATAAGTAATTACCACCGCTGTTAACTCACTAGCATAGCATTCAGCAAAGATGTACACACCTGCTGAGAAAGGAAATAGAGAAATACAGAGGTCAAACTTTCCAAGAATTGATATTCAGTGTCAGACTTGAGAATAAACAATCATACACACACACATTGTTGGCTTTGAAGGAAATGCAAACAAATAATCTCAATGTGGCATTTCTATTTGGGAAAAATAAAACTGATGAAAAAACCCATTTTTGAGTAACATGTATTCATGGTGTGGGGCCTCAAATGTCTGAATATGCCTAACGCATTCCACATGTCAGCAAGCAGTACATGGTAATCATCAGTAACCAGGCAAGGCCCTGCTTCAGAAGGAGTCAATATCTGTCAGCAGTTAGCATCAGCAACCTGCAGTTCAGGCCTGGCCCCTTACAGCAGACCTGTCAGTATGCCTCCGGCATTGCATCATTAGTACAACCCCATGTCAGCGCTCACTCATGTTGTAGCCAAGTACCCACTGTGTTTGTTCACAAATAGTTCTAAATAAAGTCTGTGTCTAAACTCCGTATCTTCACATTGCTATTCTTCATATGATACCTTGTTTTTAATATTGCCATGTATCCTTATTTGTCTACCACCAATTTTACGTTTTCTGTAACTTTATTTCATCTGGAACAATGAAATCCTTCTGCGGTTGCATCACTTTTAATGACGAGGATACTGATTAGACCTGGTTTTCCACTTTGCAGCTGCTTTGAGGTTGCTGACAATGCTGAACTTCCTAAATAAATTAAATGAAAACAAACCATTGAATATAAAAAGACTAACCACCTCAGTACATATATACATCAATTCCAAAGAAGTTGTGATGCTGTGTAAAATGTAAATTAAAAAAAGAATGCGATGATTTGTAAATCTCATAAACCCATATTTTATTCACAATGGAACATGAAGAAAATGTGATTAAGAAAAACATTGGCTCATTTTGAATTTGATGGCAGCAACACATCACGAAAAAGCTGGGACAGGGCCATGTTTACCACTGTGTAGCATCCCCTTTTCTTTTAACAACAGTCTGTAAATATTTGGGAACTGAGGAGACCAGCTGCTGGACTTTCGGGAAAGGAATGCTGTCCCATTCTTATCTGATGTAGGATTCTAGCTGCTCAACAGTCCTGGGTTTTCTTTGTTGTATTTTTCATTTCATGATGCTCCAAATGTTTTCATTTGAAAAGTCTGGATTACAGGCAGGCCAGTTCCACACCTGGATTCTTCTACTACAAAGCCATGCTGTTAGCATTGTCTTTCTGAAATATGCAAGAAAAAAAAGACTTCATCTGGATGGGAGAATATGTTGCTCTAAAACCTGTAAATACCTTTCAGCACTGATTTTTCACATGTGCAAGGTGCCAGTTCCACAGGTAGTAATGCAGGCTTTTGAACTGAGTGCTGATAACAAAATTTAGTCTGGAGGGCACAGCATCCATGTTTTCTGATTACAGAAAAGTTTTCCACTTTGCCTCAGTCCATTTTAAAGGACCTTTTGCCCGGGTGTTTCTGCATCATGCTCATATACAGGTTATTCTTCGCATGATAGAGCTTTACCCTGCATTTGTAGATGCTACAGCAAACTGTGTTCACAGACAATGATTTTTGGAAGTGTTTCTAAGCCCATGCAATGATTTCCATGACAAAATCATGCCTGTTTTTAATGCAGTGCCATCTGAGGGCCCAAAGCTCACAGGCATTTATTACTGATTTTTAGCCTTGTCCCTTGCGTACAGAGATTTCTCAGAATCTTATTATATTATGTATTGTAGATGATGAGATGTCTTCCTAATTTTATATTGAGGAGCAATCTGAAATTGTTCCACAATTTGTAGATGCAATTTTTTTCAGATTGGTGAACCTCTTTAAATTTTTACTTCTGAGAAACTCTACCTTACTGAGATGCTCTTTTTAAACCCTCTTCTTACTGACGTGTTGCTTATCATAATTATCATATGTATTATCATAATCATTTGCAAAATGTTCCTCCAGCTGTTTATTTTTAATATCACTTACTTTTCCTGCCTTTTGTTGCCACTGTCCCAATTTTTTCTGAGATGTGTTGCTGGCATCAAATCCAAATTAAGATATTGTTTTTCAAGAAAAACAAAAGTTTCTCAATTTGAACATTTGATAAATTTTCTATATGTTATTATGAATGAAATATGGGATCATGAGCTTTCCAAACCATTGCGTTATGTTTTTATTTATATTATATACATATTTACATTATATATGTCCATTCTTTTTCTTCCACTTATCCAATTTAGAGTCATGTGTTGGATTGGAGCCTATCCCAGCTGCCATAGGGTGAGAAACGAGGTACACCCTGGACAGGTCGCCAGTCTGTCACAGAGCTAACAAGAGAAAGACAACCATTCACATTCACATTCACATTCACACCTACGGGCAATTTAGAATCACCAGTTAACCTAACCCCACTAATGCGTCTTTTCCACTAGTACCTACTCGGATCGACTCAGTGCGACTCGACTCGACTTGGTTTTGATAGTTTTCCATTACAATTTAGTACCACATCAGTGTGAGTGGGGTTGTTATAGCAATGCATCCCGAAAGTTGTGTGACTTCATTTATATGCGACACAAACACACAACAATAGAGGACATCGTGGCGATTGCGGCCCGGTCGATGGCTTTTTGTCAGACTCAGGGTAAAAGAAGAGAGCCAGAGAAGGCTGCGGGTGGCGAGATGAAACATGGTGTTGTTTTGTGTGTAGCCATTTCGCTCGTTGCCGAGTTTCAAAAATGGCGGGTTTGAATTGTGAAGGAGTCGCTATAATGACTCATCCAGTGACGTCCCTCCCTGGCCAATCAGTGACATGCAGTCCGTTGATGTCACATTTTGGGATCGCTTCAGATTGCTTGGAACCCCAGCTAAGCAGGTACTAAAAAAATACCTGGTACCAGGTACTACCACCTAATGGAAAAACCCTCAAAGTCGAGTTGAGTAGGTACTAGTGGAAAAGAGCTATAACTGCATTTCTTTGGACTGTGGGAGGAAACCGGAGTCCCCAGAGAGAACCCACGCAGACACGGGGAGAACATGGAAACTCCTGGCCAGATGGTGGATTCAAATCCAGGACCTTCTTGCTGTGAGGCAACAGTGCTAACCACCGCACCACAATGCTGCCCATTATATTTGGGATTTCTAGTCCACATGCGGTGCAGATTCTCCTGTACACTATCCCAGTCACTTAGTTGTGCCTCTTAGTGGATGTGGTCCCAGCTTCCATCTTACATCCTGCTACTAAGTGTTGGAGTCTCCGGGGCACCTTTGCACAGTCTGCAACTTGGGTCCTGTCAGCTGTGGTAGACTCCTTCTCTATATAACTGGTACTTAAGGCCTGTTCTTGTGCTGCCATGATCAGAGCCTCTTTGTTGTCCTTTAGACCAGTCTTTTCTAGCCACTGGTTGGATTTATTGATGTCAGCCACTTCCTCTGGTCTTCCATGATAGTTCCTCTTTCTGTTCCTCATCACAGTCTGTCCTCAGCTACCTGAGACATTCTTGGAGCAGCTCACCTCAGGGGGCCATTTTCCTGATGTATTCAATACATGCTCCTTGTTTCATCCTGGATTGTGCCTCTGACACAGTAATCCTCACCCTCCCTCTTTCCTCACTTACCCTGACATCTGAAATCAGGCTAAGTGGACACACAAAGCTGTGTTTCAACTCAAAAAGTTAACCCAGCCAATGTGTCTAAGGATTTATATTTGTTACTAATGCTATCAGGGAAAGACAAAGACTTTAGATGCTCTTAAAAAAAAAACAACTTTAGACCCTCCTACTATCCAAAGGATCTTCCAGGAGTGGTAATGCTATTTTCCAGATATCTGAGACATGATTGGTCAGTATGCTGTAATTTCATACAGTGGAGGAAATAATTATTTGATCCCCTGCCAAATGTGTAAGTTTGCTTACTTCCAAAGAAATGAACAGTCTCTAATTTTTATGGTAATTTCATTTTAATGGAGAGAGACAGAATATCAGCCAAAACTCCAGAAAAAACTACATTACATAAAAGTTAGAAATTGATTTGCATGTCATTAAGTGAAATAAGTATTTGATACGCAAGCTAAACATGAATTAGTACTTAGTGGAGAAACCCTTGAACCACAGCAGTAAGATGTTTCTTGTAGCTGGTCACCAGGTTTGCACACATCTCAGGAGGGATTTTGGCCCACTCCTCTTTACAGAAACTCTCTAAATCCTTTAGGTTTCTGGGCTGCTGCTTGGCAACTTGACGCTTCAACTCCCTCCACAGATTTTCTATAGGATTGAGGTCTGGAGACTGGGTAGACCACTCTATAGCCTTAATGTGCTTCCTCTTTAGCCACTCCTTTGTTGCCTTGGTTGTATGTTTTAGGTCATTGTCATGCTGGAAGACCCATTGACGACCCATCTTCAGTGTTCTAGCTGAGGGGAAGGAGGTTCTTGTCCAAGATTTTACAGTACATGGCCCCGTCAATTGGCCCCTCAATGCAGTAAAGTTGTCCTGTACCCTTAACAGAAAAACAGCCCCAACTTAGCTACTTAGCTTTCACTTCTTAACCATATTTAACCATATTTCGGCCTTGATGGCTACCCTGAGGAGGCCCCAGGGCAGACCCAGGGCATGCTGGTGAGATTACATCTCTCAGCTGGCTTCAAATGCCTCAATGTTGACAAAGAGCTGGAGGAGGTGGTTGGGGGTCTGGGCTTTTCTGCTTAGACTGCTGCCCCCATAATCTAGACTCAGCAGCAGAAAATGTGTGGATTGATGGATGACTTGGCAGCTGTGTACTACTTAGACATCTTTTAGACCTCTAATGAACACAAGTTTATCAGTGGGTAAATGTGACTCAAAGAATGCTGGAAAATAGATTAAAGTCTTTGTAATGTCACAAAAGATGACTTTTCAACCAAATTTAAATGTACAGTAGACATCCAGATTTAGTCCTGAAAACAATATCCATGGATGTCTGGTGCTTGGAGAGAAAATGTTATCTGTCTACCCCAAGTATATGGTAAACACATGCAAAATGTTGTGCAAGATAAGATTATTTTATATCCTGATCCATTCTCTGTCTCAAGCATTGGCATAAATATGTACTCTGGGGAAAGTTTGTGGTTTATGGAGAAAGAAAATGAATGGCCACTGTCACTCATGTCAGATGCAGTGGTTGTTAGAACACATGAAGGAATATCAACAGTCCTCTGAATACATTTGGGATCAAACACTGCACAAATTACAGGATGCTAAGAAATTTTAGACTGAAGAATATGGGGCAACTTGAGTTCTATTTTCCATCAGTATTGTAGAAATAGCAATATAAGATTTCATTTCACTGCTTTATTGAGTAAAATGGTCAAGTTGGATGCTAAACCACTGCAATGATAAAGGCTCCCTGTGCCATAAAGAAATAACCAATAGAAATTGTGACATATTTAGCAACATAACTTTGGTTAAAAACAAAAAGAATCATTTGCAATTTAAGGGTGCAATTTGATAGGCTTTGGAAAATAAAAATAAAAGATGTGACACCAATACAGTGACACAAGTTTGGCACCACAACAGGTGTGCTTGCAAATGAGATGATGTGTAATGCAGTATAATGACAGAAGCAACAAACAACCTACGCAGAGATGATTGAAAATATATTTTTTTTATATAAATTTGAGAACAATGATATAGACATAGCATCAGGCAACAAAACATCTGCACACACACAAGAATGAAACCTAAAGATCCTATGGTGCTTGGTATCTGCTCTGTGCATCAGTAAAACAGAAGGCTTTGTTTCTGGGCATCAATTTTTTATCAAAATGTCCATCCATCTTTTAACTTGTGTATGAGTGCCTTTTTGAAGGCAAGCTGAATGAGATGGGTCCTCTGTTTTTCACAACAAGTGATTTGTTGCTCTGGGCTGAATTCCTTAAGAATTAAGAATGAGCTCTTGTCTGTTTTTGTGAATACAAAAACACAATGGTGAAGGCTGTCAGTGCTGTGGGTTTGGTCTGGAGAGCATGGCAGAATGCACTGTGAATGTCCATCTTTTGAGAAACTAACCAACTTCATCACTGTTTTCACCAAAGTCATTTTCAGATTCGAGGAGTCATTGTCTGGTTATCTTGGCAGAGGGATTGACTTTGATGGATCTCCAGTTGTTCTGCAGCCTCTGGGTTTGATGCAGCTTGTTTGCTAATGACCTCACCATATTACTCTCCACCACCCACGCTTCTTCTTGGAAATTATCAATAATAATGTCATGAGCTGAAATTTTTCAACTGAACTACTCTGTTTAATAAGCCACAAATTTAGACATAGATATACTGTGCATGAATCTCTTGAATTGACAGCATACACCTGCCTTGGCTGTGGATATAGAGGGTGTACAAAATCTGCAGTGAACAAATGTGTTTTTCCCTTATTGCATATGTGCTTTAGGGTGCCTTTCAGTGGATAGCCTTTAAGCTTGATGTTTGTCTGTGAAACAGCCTGTATACTCCTTGACTACTTTTTGAGATTTACAGGGCTGCTTTTATAATGGCCCATATTCCATAATACTAATCTTGAGTCAAAGGAAAAGTTCTAAAGTTTCATAGCATCGTGGATGCTTTTTCTTGAAAAAAGCCCCACTGGTAGCCCTGGGGCCTGTATCATCCACCAGTGTAACAATGAAGCCACCCACCACTTTGCTATAGTCTTGATTCATTGGTAGCAGGCACCACAAAAACACTTTCTGCAGAAAGACATTTGCAGCAAGGCAGGAGGATGACAAAGTCTTCTCTGCTCTGTGTCATGGAGTGTTTTGACTTGTAGGCAGACTGAATCATTATCTGTGCAATTACACAACTTAATTACAACTGCTAGGGGCAAGCCCTGCATACTGTCCATCTGTCAGGCATCCTTGAACTAAATCCATCTTTTTTGTCCTTTTTCTTTGGATTCACATCCAAGGATGAATGAAAACTGGAACTTAAGACAGCTGAGGGCTGTCATCCATCTGCTGTTTCTGTATCCTGATTGACTGTCTTGTTTTTCAGTGTTTTGAGCGAATGATGTTCAAATTGCTAATTGTCTTCAAAGTTGAGATAGTATTCTTTGCTGATAATATATAGACATTGCCTCTTGCAAATACCCAAAATCTCCACTCAGTGGTGTCTGAATAAAGATTATCTACATTTCAGAGAAAAAGCTACATTTTTCCAATAGTCTATGTTTCAGCCCTGAAGGTTGCTGCTTAGTCTTGAATGGCTGCAGTATTCTGACCTTGTGATTTTTTTTCCATGTTTCGAATTATCTGTTTTCTATCAGGAGTTTTCAAAGAAAACTTAGCACATCTCTATAAAGTTTCTTGGGGGAAACAAAAAGAAAAGGACTTTTTGAACAAGATGTAAATCCATGACGTCTATGTAGTCACTCCTAGATTACCGTAAGGCTAGACAGTTGTAGCACCTCCCACTATCTTATTTCCAATACCAGCAGAGCAATTATGTATGCTGTATAAGCACGATTGTGGACCCACATACTGTTTTCTCCTCTCTTGTCCCTGGTACTTTTTTTCTGGTACAGATTGCATTGCAATGAGGTAAGGTATTGTTCAATGCACAAGGCAAACACTGACAGCCTCTGCTGTTTTGTTTGGCTTTCTTTTGTTCTACTCTTTCAAATTCATGTTTGTTTGTTCTGTTTGTTTGGTCCAATTTCCTTTGATTGCTTTCTTTTGTTTCATTTTTAGTTAGGCCTTAGCATGATTTTTCTTTGTTGTGTGCTAGGCCAGCTGTTCATTGTGCAATATCATTATGCTGCCCTTCCCCAAGACAAATTTTGTCACATAGAGCTTCATTTGTAGCTGTCTGTGGATCTTTTGTGATATCATTTTTTTTAATGTTTTGTGCTCTGTAATTAGCATGGCCATGCAAAAGGTGTGGGGCCAGCATTTTACTCCCTTAATTGTGTGTTTGTACTCAGTTGCTTAATTTCTTGTATATACATTTTTATTTAGTTATTAATATTTATTTATTTGTTTATTTTTTGGTATTTTCAGCATCTTGTACAGTTTATGGTAAGGTAACCACTGCCCATTCTCCATTGGCTCCAGTCATCTTTCTGTTTAGCATTTCCATTTTTAAGTAAGTGCTGTCTAGCAGTTTTAAAATTCTTTGAATTAGAATTGGAACTCAGTTTTAAACAACTATACTCTATATTGTACTCATTAATCAAATTTAATATGATACATTTTCTTATGTTTGTTAATTCCTTTTCTTTGTTAAGTCGCATTAAAATAAGAAGCTGCTAAATTAAACAAAAGAAACTGATGAAACTGGATAAAGTGATCAGTAAGATTTTTTTCTGGCCATAAATATTTATTAAGGAAGGATTGAAATCTCCAAGTTATTTTGCCAAATCTTATATTTGGCTATATAAATAAAATTGAATTGAATTGAATTGAAATTGCACTGAGTCTGTTTAGATACACACTAATGTCTTAGGTATAATCAGGTTATTGGAGTATTTTTGTTTTGTCCATGTTGTTTCCTTAATTTTTTTTAAAGGAAATGTCCTTTACAGTTTTTGAAAATCTGTTTAGGCCAATCTTCCTCAGTACATTAGAAACCAGACTATATTTTTATATATAAACTACTACACCCTATCCTGACTTGTGAACATTCTTTGTTGTGAGCATAGCTGTGCACAGACATTTTGGGGAGCAGGTTCTCAATCCAACAAAAAGGTATGCAAAAGGTACAAGAATTTATAAAAAACAAAACAAAACAAAACAAAGAAACAAAATTAAGCTGCACACAGTTGCAAACCTTTTACTTGTTTACATATTTGCTGATTTATTTATTTTAAACACCCATACACTCATGCAGATGTCTATCAAATTCATCAGATTATTAATCAATAGATTTCTACAAAATTATTAGTTGACATTGAAATTATGGTCTTTTGCAATCAATGGGCTGTTTACTGCTAGATGGCCTGATCCGGGACTGAAGAAAGCTGCTACCTTAGGCTGCCTTTCTTTCTGTTTTCTTAACCTGTCCTTTCTTGGGATTGTGCTGCAATCAATCATGATATTCAAGGTAAAAAAATAAATAAATAAAAAATAAAAAATACACACACACACACACACACACACACACAGTGCGCACTTAGATTTTGGAATCACAGTTTTGCACAAATTATCCAAACTAGTTAGGACATCATGCACAAACTGACAAAAAGAAAGCTATTCCTCATGGAGCGCCTGCGTGCATGCATCGCAACTGTACTGTATGTGCATACTATGTTTTCATCCAAGACAGTATGTGCTCAGGAGTGCATAATAATCCAAAAGATTTTTGACTACACGTGTAAACAATGAAAATGATTAAAAAGATTTATGGAAATTCAATACAAGTTGACATGTAAGACTCCAGATGGATAGGTCAAGGGCTAATATTTCTGACATCTAATAATTTGCATAGACTAATAGTTAGCCCCTTTGTCTTTCTGTTGTCAGACAAAGTGGCTAATGAAGTCCACTTCTTCATTTTAAGTCAGACTAGCTTACTTTTTATAAGCTAATGATGGGCTATTATTGCTTACGTTTGGGTAACTGTAATGACATGTTGTAATAGTATTTTAATTTCATAACAGTGACAAGCATGGATGAGGCTAGGGCAAACACCATCGTTACCTGGCTGTCACCAATAAAAGCAGATCAGTATTGTAATGCTTCTCCTCAGGGGACTCAAATGTCAAAGAAGGGGCTGGAGCACTTATGGCCTAGCAGCATTATAAAATACAACATGGCATGATGCTTTTAATTGGGAATTGTTACTATGGAGCACATTTAAATTAAAATCTAAAATTATTTAAATAGAAACAAATATAAATATAAAAAACCAATCTGTCTTGCAAAAATTGCACTCATAAAGTAACAGGCCGAAGGGTCATGTTCAATTCAATTCAATTCAATTCATTTCATTTCAATTCCATTTTTTTTATATAGCACCAAATCCCAATAGCCAGCCTTGATAGCTGGGAATCGGGCTGCCAGGGCCTCCACTCCTGACCACCATCTGACACACATTGCACCTGACCCCTATGGTGCCTCCTGCGAGTGGTGGGCCTACAGGAAGAGGCCTATGTTGTCTCTTCAGACTGCTCCTGGCTGGGTCCCATGGGCTAAGACCTGACCACCAGACGCTCGCCCTCAAGCTCCCTTCCCAGGCCTGGCTCCAGCGTGGGAATCAATCAGGATTATGGCCTGGCCTGGGAACGCCTCGGTGTTCCCCCAGATATACTGGAGGAGGTGGCTGGGGAGAGGGAGGACTGGGCTTCTCTGCTTGGGCTGCTGCCCCCATGACCTGGCCCCAGATAAGCGGAAGAAAATGAATGGATGGATAGCGCCAAATCACAACAACAGTCATCTCAAGGCGCTTTATATTGCAAGGTAAAGACCCCAACAATCAGACAACCCTCTATGAGTAGGCACATGGAAACAGTGGGAAGAAAAACTCCCTTTTAACAGGAAGAAACCTCCTGCAGAACCAGGCTTAGGGAGGGGCAGCCATCTGTCGCAACCGGTTGGGGGTGAGAGGAGGGAGACAGGACAAAAGACACACTATGTGCCTGGGGTAGCGAGTGACAAAAATTAACAGAACTGTTCATAGATTATCATAACGCTGGATACGGTAGCTTATGGTGGGATGTAATTTGCTATATTTCGCACTTTTCATAAAATGCCAAATTCCAAATATTATCAAAACTAGAGTAAAACCCAAAAGCTAGGATGTAATCTGTGTGTAGATGCATTGCTTTATTCCCCCCTTCATTTTGCCACATTTGTTGTTTATTTACAGCCAACACTTAATTCTTATTCACTTGTTATGAAAACACCTCTATTCTTAAAAATCAATTAATATGCACATTTTAGTGCTTTCCCTGCTCCATTACCTTCCATGCATATCAATAGGATAAATTAAAACCTTCAATACAATAAATACAATACATCCAATCCAGTAAAATTAAATGCAGTTAACATTTAAGAAGTGTTCATATACATGCTTTATAATTTTAAATTTAGTGGGATGCACAATTTAACTGAATAAACATGGTTTGTGGTGCAATAAGTCCATGCAGTTTCATTGATTCATTTTGATTTAGGCTGAATAGAGATCCCTTAATCTGCACTGCAGTCCTATCATGGGAGACATCAAATCCATACACACTGACATTATTCATGAAGCTGAAAATGAAACCCTGATGACTGACTGACCCTCTCATTTATGAAAACATACATGCTCAAAAAAGACAAGCACCCAAATGCACACACACCCACATCCTGCTTTGAAACCAGTTCAGTGAGTCCAAGTCAGAATAGATCTGTCAGGCTAATCAGTAGTCAGCACAAGCTTGAGAAAGAGACAAGAGATCAGTCATTTTTACTTGCTGTTAATGCTCTGTATTTACTCTCAAACACTTTTGGGGTGTTTTATTTTTATTATTTTTAATTCAGTGCAACAGACAAATGTAACAAAAAAGAGAGGAGGCACTTAGGCCCAGATTTACTCGCATTTGTCAAAATCCTCTTTTGAAGTAATACATTTACAGCTGAGATTTACTGAAAACATTCAATTACAGTTAGTGATGAAAAGGTATACAACTGTCCTTTGTGCGTATGAATTTGTATGCGTTTCTCTTTCTAAATCCCAAATTTGGGGAAGCCGAGTATTTAAATGAGTCATGATTTCTACATGACTTACCTGTTTGCAACAAAATCCTGAAAAAGAAAGTGATACTAAAAAGAAACAGCTGCAGAAATATAATATTATTAATAATAATAATAATAATAAAATATAATAACTAATTAGGTTGATTGGCAACAGGTCAGTAACATGATTGAGTATGAAGAGCATCTTAGAGAGGCTGAATTTACATCTACAAATTGTGGAACAATTTCAGAATAGTTTTTCTCAGTGTTAAATTGCAAAGACTTTGAATATCTCATCATCTACAATACATACTATCATCAAAAGATTCACAGAATCTCTGGAAAAATCTCTGTGCGCAAGGGACAAGGCTGAAAATAAATATGCCCGTGATCTTCGGGCCCTCAGGCAGCACTGCATTAAAAACAGGCATGATTCTGTCATGGAAATCACTGCTCAGGCTCATGAACACTTCCAAAAATAATTGTCTGTGAACACAGTTTGCTGTGCTATCCATAAATATGGGTTAAAGCAAAAAAAAAAAAAATGGACTGAAGCAAAGTGGAAATCTGTTCTGTAGTCAGACAAATTGAAATTTGAAAACATGGATGCTGCATCCTCTGAGCTAAAGATGTCGGGGCCCTCCAGCTTGTTATCAGTGCTCAGTTCAAAAGCATGGGGTGCATTAGTGCCTATGGAATTAGCAACTGGCACATCTGGAAAGGCACTATCAGTGCTGAAATGTATATACAGGTTTTAGAGCAACATATGCTCACATCCAGACATCATTTTCAGGGAAGGCCTTGCATATTTCAGGAAGACAATGCTAAACCGCATGCTGCAGCTATTACAACAGCATAGCTTCATAGTAGAAGAGTCTGGGTGCTGAATTGGTCTGCCTGCAGTCCAGACCTTTCACCAACTGAAAAAATTTGGGGCATCATGAAACCAAAAATATGCCAAGGGAGACCCAGGACTATTGAGCAGCTAGAATCATATATCAGATAAGAATGGGTCAACATTCCTCTCCCAAAAGTCCAGCAACTGGTCTCCCAGAATGCAATATGGTAGTCAGCAAATGTAATTTCTTCTTTGTGCCTTACATCATACTATCTTTGCTATAATTTCCTCTGCAGAATGCACCTTTTGCCCTACTGCATTTACTTTGCCAACAGTGTTGTTCGCTTTTGTGAGCAGGTTTTGAAGCATTTCACTGTGTTGTTAAGAGACCCTCATCAGAGCTGCTTGTTTGTGACCCTGCATTAGTTTTCACCACTCTTGGTAGACTGTGTTGGTCATAATTAAAATCAGCTGGCTCTGTATGTGTTTATTTGCTCATTGCAGTGTCATGCTAATTTGCCCTCCTTAGGAAATTTGGCCCTTATCACTTTAACTATATTCTAGTCCACAGCTCTTACTTCAGAGTAGCTTGAAGCATTTTAGAAATAGCAGATAGAGAGGGGTAAAAGAAATTAAAGGGAGCATAAATAGCAGGTTTGGGGCCATGGGAGGGTAAGTTAATTTCGACTGTAATGATCAGACCTGGAGCTGGATGGTTGTTGTGAAATTGCTGCTGTCCATTTTCTAAAGGCAGGAGTCCTGTCAACACACAAACATTACCAAAGCAAGGCACGAGAAAATGTGTGTTTTCATATTGAGGGTCAGTTTGTGTCCCCTGGAGTGTGTGTGTGTGCATGAGCTGTTGTGTGTCACTGCCATGTGTTTACCCAGTGTTATGAGCTACAACCTTGGCACTGTTTTTATACTCCAGACATGCTCCTCCACCCACGTAGTTCTGCTAGCGAGGAGATCTGGAATGAACCGTCCCTACCACCCACCCAGCAATGTTCTAACAAGTAGCTGTGCAGTGTGGATGTGTGTGTGTGTGTGTGTGCACGCGCGCAGCAATAAAGCATAGCAATAATGCAAAGTGTTTTTCTTCACTGTCACACCTTTTTTCCGTAAAAGTTGAAATTGCAGCTGTTTTATCCAGTTTTTCACTTCAGCTTTCAACCTGCTTTAGTTGACTCTTGTGCTCACCTTTTTACACGATGTTGTCTTGTACAACATGTACCATGAAGAAAATACATTTACCAGACTAAAACTAGAGGTCTATTACTACTTATATAACTGAAACTGAGGTATTTTCATTGTTTTATTAATGATAACAAATCAGTTTCCCTTTCATTGTTGCTTATTTGACTCCCAGTTCTATTTAAAATGTATAAATTTCAGTTTCAGGTATTAAAAATACACAACAAAACACTTAATTCCCCTCATAATGCAGTAGCATATCACAGCTGTGAAATGCGATAAACTGTTACAATATAGCCAGCATACTGGGACCTATGTGACCTTGAGCCCTTAGGGTTATTGCTGACAATGTGGTTTCTGTATTTAACACTTGTGATGTAATGAAAGAGCAACAAAACACTGAATGTTGTTTAAAACTACAACCCTGTAGGCTATGCTCATGATTTTCCTCCAGAGTGAGATTTTATTATTATTATTATTATTATTATTATTATTATTATTATTATTATTATATTTAAAAAAAATCTTGGATAAACATAATAAAAAAAATACAAGTATAAAGAAATATAAAATACATAAAATATGACAAATTTCTGGAAGATAATCATCTCAGAAGTGCACTAAATTTCACTTTGATTTTGTTTTTAATTGCACTTGTTAGACTTCTCTTCCTGGTATACATGTGTTAACACAGTGGGTGTTCACCATATAGTGTTTGCTACAATATTTGCTGATAAACAACTCAACCTCTGCGTGTTTCCTCCAAGGACCCAACTACTGAGCTGCCCATGCACAGATGAAGTTTGTCCCTTAGCAAACAAATCAATAAAACTCATTTCCTTTTGGTCAATTGTTAATTAAATGCCAGTTTTCCCTCAATTAAAAACAGACTGAAGTGCAGAATATGGCATGTAATCATATTTTCCCTCTGTATTCCCCAGAGCAATTGCACGTGTACAGAGATGATTGCTAATGCAAAATAATTTTCTGATTTGGATCTGCAAATTGCTGTTGCCCTTGTGGTATCATCAAAGCCAGGTAGGTTTTATCAGCCTCTGACTTGGTAAATGATTTTAATGTTGATGGGTTAGATTACCCATAAAGTAAAGCTTTCCAGTATGCTAAAGGTCATTGAGTATTATCTAAAGGTTGCCTGAAAATTATGCAGAATAAGAAGGTGGTCTTAAATCCCAGCAGTAGGTATATGTATTTAAAATATGAAACAGAAAAAATGCACCAGCCATGGTTTTCATTTCAAGTGTTTCCATTACTGTGATATTTCGCTAAGGGATAATGAAATGTCACAGTGGATCCACCACTTGCATTACCCTTCAGTTTTAAAAATCTGCTATGGTTCATGAACAACTGCAAAGTCTTTTGCTTTTTAGGAAGCTGTTGTGCCTTAAGAGGCACCATATTACTTGAAGCCAACATCCCTTCAACCAAACCTCCCTTGCCTATGATCTTAAGTATAATGAATTCAAAACTGGCCTTGGTGAAGTCACCACAAGCCAGGATCATTTCAGGGAAGGGGAAGGGGGGGATGGTGTGGGAGCTTAAAGGGAAGAGGAATGACCATGGATCAAGCTGTGGTGCAGAGATGTTGCCCAGTGGGCTGCAGTCTGAATGAGATACAGCATATAGCTTATGACAGATGTTTCTCGTGAAAATGCATCACCAGACTGAGCTTCAATTCATCCAGGTTCTCCTGGGTATCGAAGAGAATACCTAACTGGAATAGCCTAAGGTTTTACAATTTTCAACTTCAATTCCTTCCTGTTTCCTGCACCTGAATTTTACATATACTTGCTACATTCAGAGACAGACAAGTACACATACTGTCTATCTTCATTGCTATGCATTCACCCAAACGCATACACACAAGACTATTTCCTCTTGAGCATTAATACTTTTTATAAAATCTCCACAGTTGTAGTCACAAATATATCTTTTCCTCTTTTGCAAAGCATCCCTGAAGCAGAATGTGCAAGACTGATTTGCTCTGTATTGCTTAACACACACAAACACACTCACACACACACACACACACACACACACACACACACACACACACACACACACACACACACTATTTGCATTTTGTCATCACCTTCATTTATACTGTTTTTTTAACAAAACAATATGAGTGTGATCCAAATACTGAAAAAGAAAGAAAAAAAAGTATGTTGTGAAATTATTGATGTTGTGGCAGTGAAATTCAGAATCTCAGTTTTATCTCTTTGTTATTGGGCTTTCAGAAAATCTGATGAAACACAATCAATTTGATACCTAATGGCTCATCCAATACAATGATTCAATGAAAGTAATCTCCCAGAATCAGTGTAATACTGTCTCTAAATGTTACAAATACTCTGAGGGGTACACTGCAGAGCAAGTTCAACGTAGCTAGGCTTTCTTTACATCGGTTGGAAAGGAAAGGAGATCATGGCAATCAGCTTTCTTTGTTAGCCCAGGCTTTCTTCTGCTACCATAAAAGAGGAACATTTGACACACGATTTGACTCTCATTCCACACAAAATTGACTGAATGATTGCCAACTTATTAATCTCAGTGCATATAACACACTCCTCTGATTAAGCCAGTGAACTGATTCTTGGTTTAACATGATTGTAATGTGAAGACAAACATACACACATTTAGAAATGTCCCAAAATATTTCTAAGGGATACTGTCCTCACTAGAAAAACTGCTGATTATTTCCCAAGATCTTTAAAATGTTCTATTTTTATGTTTTCTGTGTTATGTTGATAGGAATCTCTTGTGGTTCTGCAAATCATATTTGTCAGGAACAAAGATGAAAGCGGTGTGGCACCATTGTAGTGTTGCAAAAACTATTTAACACTTGCGCGGAGAAGTGCTTTAAAGACCTAGAAACTAGGTTTTTAATCTGAAGATTTTTTCTGAAATGTGAAATATTCCTGAAAAAATAAGCAACTATTTAGGGCTGTAAATACAAAGAATTAATTCAACTGTTACTTTAAGTTAATTGTTAATTACCTGGCTCCCATAGCTGGCTCTCTTATAAAGTCTTGCAATTAATTATGATTTGATTTTTGTCAGTTACCTGTATGTTGCCTAATTTTCATACAGTTTCAGTACTATGAGTGAGCTAAGGCAAACTGGGTGTTGAGGAAAACTTGTCAGTCCTGAAAAATAGAAGGTTTTTCTCTCTTTAGATTGCTCCCTGAGCAGGTAAGCTTTGGTGTGATCTTTTCAGTCCCCAGTTCTGAAAATCACAGATTGATGCCAAGGATTCATACTGCTCCTCCATAATGTTCAGCAGCCTGTCCTCTGCTGTGGTGATGGCTTCAGCATTGAGCACATGGCCCACTGTTTTCATGCCAGATGCAACAGTGCAACTCCTGTTATACATTTGGAGCTGCTTGTGAGGGTGTTTGTAGGGTTCCAAAAGGAAATTATCTTCCAGCAGGTAAAGAGCCAGTTATTATTATTGCCACACAGTCACTCTCAAAGAACTTTTGAATATCTTGGTATAAGTGCTCATCTTTTTTGCATCTTTTATTTGGTTTTAGAATGATCCACAGGCTTGAAGTGATATATATATATATATATATATATATATATATATATATATATATATATATGGGTCCCTGGGTTTCATCTTTCACGCATGAACCCAGAACATGCACCTCTGGATGATGAAGACTGGTTCTGTAGTGAACAGGATGGATATTATAAATCATCTGCTACTGCCACTAAAGCCAAGGGGGTGGGGAACTGGTCCAGTGCGCACTAGCAGACAGCTGCAGATGATTTGAAGGGTTACCATGTTTAATTTCTAAGGCAGCAGATAAGGTCAGCATAGTGTGCTGTAAGTCTCTATATTACAATTATATACTAACTTAACTTACAGAATGCAGTATATATAGGTTAGTGATTTGCAAGCACATTTGCAGATATATGTATCAGGTAGGAATGAAAAATGCAAAAGTAACAGTCATTGTAAATGATCTCATGTAATGATCTGTGTACCACAGCAACATGCTACTGCTCAGACATTTCCTACTGAAGCACAGAATACTGACTACCTCAGACTAGTCTGTCTGATCTTGTGCAAGCATTAGTCATTTGTCTCATACTTGCACCTTTGTTACCTGTGGTGCAGGTAACAAAGTTGATAATGGTAACAGACTTTCATCTGACTAGACATGCTGCTGTGTGAAAGAATATGTCTTTTGGGGGCAAAAAACACTCCTTTACCATCAAATTTTTACTTGGAGACAGTATGAACTAGCATAATTTTAAAGTCTTACAATTGATAAACACTGTCAACCCCAAAAGGGTGACATGGTGATGCAGTATGTTAGCACTGTCTCCTGTGAGTAAGAAGTATCTGAAGCTCCTGGTCTGGTTTCTGAACATGCATTCTCCCACAGTCCCACATGTTAGGATAATTGGCGATTCTAAATTGGCTCTGGGTGTTTATGCAAGGTAGAAAACGCACTTAAGTGCTGCATGTCTGTGAAAAGGTACATGTGCTCTGCAGTGCAGAGCACTTCAAATGCTCAGGAAGACTAGAAAAAGGCCTGTGCAAATTGCCAGTCCATTCTAAATGCACAAAGTAATTAAATGTACATTTTAAAAAGTAAAAAAAAAAAATCAATAATGGGAATATCAGTGACAATTTCTTCCTTTTTAATGAAAGGAAATTGAATATTTTTGATTAAAATGAATTATTTTGTGGATTAAGTAAACACATTTTTCATTTGACTGTGCTTATTTCTTTTGTTTGGGTCTGCTATAGACTACAAACTATTCCATTTATTTTGTAGCATATAAGTAGGTGTGTGAGGTAAATTCCAAGGTTAAAGTAGCAAATTATGGACATTTGCGTAAATATTATGCTCTATCATAATGAATTTTTCTGTTATTTTCCCTTATGTGTTTTACTGATACCCTCTTGTTAGAATAGCAAAGTTATTAAAGTTGGATTCTGAGCTTATGAGTTCATATCTCTGAGTTTGCATGGACTATGCAGAAAGATGCCCTGCTCATTATTAAAAAATAAATAAATAAATAAAAAAGTATGAAAACAAGGCTGAGTAAGATGAATGTTGAGTTAAATTAAATTTGAATTTAGTTAATAATAATCACTTATTACATAGCATATAATCAAACAATTTTAATGGTGAAAATCGATCAACATTTGCCAGAAGATTGGACTATTTTCATGTTGCATACCATTTCCTTTGGTTCCAGTTCTTCACATGTAAAAGGCAAATCACAAAGGTAGTTCTTG
The DNA here is from genome assembly GCA_015108495.1 of Heterochromis multidens. Classification (NCBI taxonomy): domain Eukaryota; kingdom Metazoa; phylum Chordata; class Actinopteri; order Cichliformes; family Cichlidae; genus Heterochromis; species Heterochromis multidens. Next base: position 21,051 of record VUQS01074981.1, read on the forward strand.
CAAAGTTTGTGAAGAAGCATTGAAAGGATTGGATATCTGCCTTCCTACTATAATTCCTGCTATTATTAAGCGAATAAGTGGTGAACTTGCATTTGGTCACTTTTGACTAGAAGTAAGTTTGATACAAGTGAAGGAGGCCATCATTAGGCTGAAAAACCAACATAAACCTATCAGAGATAAAGACTGGCCAAATCAACTATCCAATACATTCTTAAAAAGAAAGAGTGCGCTCTGCCAGCTCCGCAACACTGAAAGGCCTGAAAGACCACAGAAGATATTTAAAGTGGATGATGACAGACTTATTTCAGTGGTTAAGAAAAACAACTTCTCAACATCTAACCAAAATGAAGAACACTCTTAAGGAGATAAGCGTATCATTATCAAATTCTGCAATCAAGAAACACCTTCATTGATGTAAATACAAAGAGTTTACAACAAGATGTAAACCACTAGTTACATTCAAAACACAAAGACCATATTAGACTTTGCCAGAAAACATCTAAAGGAGCTTGCCCAGTTCTGGAAAAAAAATCTTTGAACAGATGAAACCAAGAACTTGTATTTGAGCTTGTAGAGCTTGTACCAGAATGATAGGAATAGAAAATCATGGAGAAGGTGAGAAACAGCTCATCCAAAGCACACCACATTATCTGTCAAACCTGGTGAAGGCAATGTTACGGCATGGGCATGTGTCGCTGCCAGTGGAAGCAAGGCACTAGTGTCTATTGGTGATGTGACTGCTGATAGAAGTAGCAGGATGAATTCTAAAGTGTACAAAGCTATACTCTCTGCTCAGTTTCAGCCAAATGCTGCAAAACTGATCAGACAGCACTTCACAGTGCAAATAAATAATGAACCAAAGCGTACTGCAAAAGCAAGCCAAGAGTTTCTCAAGGCAAAGAAATGGGATATTCTTCAATGGTCAAGTCAGACACCTGATCTCAACCCAACAGAGTATACTTTTCAATTAGTAAAGACAAAACTCAGTCAGAGACCCATGAATGAGCAGCAACTGCAGGAAAGGTCTGGCAGAGAGTCTCAAAGGAGGAAAAACAGCATTGGGTGATGTCCATGTGTTCTAGACTTCAGGCAGTCATTGACTGCAAAGGATTTTTTTTCCAAGTATTAAAAACAGTCCTATATTTAAAATGATATTAGTTTGTCCAATGACTTTTGAGTGTCTGAAAAAGGGAAATATATAAAAATAGCTTCAATTCCAAAACAGTTAATGCAAAACTTCTGTA
>VUQS01074981.1:22369-40739 GCA_015108495.1 Heterochromis multidens
GTAGTGGTGAAAAGAGGCAAGATTACCATAAATGTGTCATTGTCCAAAAGCTTATGGAACTAACTGTATATCATAGGGAAGATGAAGAATAAAGATGAAACATCAGTGCAATCTAGGCATTGGATTAAAGAGGAATGACATGACAAATGATGAATGACAAAGACTTTAATTATTAACTCTTTTGAATGCACAACAGTAAGAATTTGCAGTTTATCAGAATGTTACTGAAGTTGAGACAGGGGTTTTCAGGTCCAGTTCTCACAAGGTGTCATGACAGGTAAGTGTTCACTGCTCTCACAGGTTGGTGGTTTGGATAGGTTGTTATTACTTTCACAGGTGGGATTGCAGGTAAGACTTCCCTGTTTTCTACAGTGCTGTGAAAAAGTATTTTCCTCCTTCCTGATTGCATATTTGTCACACTTAAATGTTTCAGATTATCAAACAAATTTTAATATTAAAGAAAGATAACCTGAGTAAATACAAAAATAAAATTTTTAAATGATAATTTCATTTATTAAGGGAAACAAAGCTTATCCAAACCTCCATTTAGGGGGAAATTACTTTATCACATTGGCCCTATGTGATAAAGTAATTGCCCCCTAAGCCTAATAACTGATTGTGCCACCCTTGGCAGGCAGGAAGAACTGCAATCAAGCATTTGCAATAACTGGAAATGAGTCTTTCACATCACTGGGGAGGGATTTTGGCCCACTCTTCTTTGCTGAATTGTTCTAATTCAGCCACATTGGAGGGTTTTCAAGCATGAAAACTGTTTAAAGGTCATTCCAAAGCATCTCAATCGGATTTAAGTCCGGACATTGACTCTAAAATCTTAATTTTGGTTTTTATTGGACTTGCTGGTGCGTTTCAGATCATTGTGCTGGTGCATAACCCAAGTGCAACTGATCTTCATGGCACAAACTGATGACTTCAGGATTTTTTGGTAGACAGCAGAATTGTTCCATCAATTATGGCAAGTCATCCAGGTCCTGAAGCGGCAAAACAGCCCCAGACCATCACACTACCATCACCATGTTTGACTGTTGGCATGATGTTCTTTATATGAAATGCTGTGTTAGTTTTACACCAAAGTTCAACTTTTGTCTCGTTAGTCCACAGAATATTTTCTCAAAAGTCTTGGGGATCATCAAGATATTTTTTGGCAAATGTGAGATGAGCCTTTGTGTTCTTTTTGGTCAGCAGTGGTTTTCACCTTGGAACTCTCCCATGGATGCCATTTTTGCAGAGTCTCTTTCTTATTCTTGAATCATGAACACTGACCTTAACTGAAAAAAGTGAGGCCTGCAGTCCCTTAGATGTTGTTCTGGGGGTTTTGTGTCCTCCTGGACCAGTGGCTGAGTTTTTGATGCACTCTTGGACTAATTTTCCCTAAGCCAGCCACTCCTGGGAAGGTTCACCACTGTTCCAAGTTTTCTCCATTTGTGGATAATAGCTCTCACCGTGGTTCACTGGAGTCCCAAAGGAAAAAAATTAAGAAATCAGGAAGGAGGAAAGTACTTTTTTACAGCACTGTATATTTGCTGGGATTAATTCTCTTTTTCTACACAGGCTCACGTGAAGGTAAGGTCTCCAAATCCACAGGTTTGAACTTGGGTGAGTATTTCTTTGTGAGCAGGAGTGGGTCAGGTAGCTTTCTCCAGAAGCAGGGCAGGCATGCACACCAGGATAGAATCTGCAACCATGTAGGACAGATCAAGTAAGTACAGAGGATGAGTTAACAGGTTAGCAAGCAAACAAGGGTTCAAAATAAGAGGCCCGAATTACTCTGTCACACTGAGCAGCTTAACAGTCTGGTGAAGAATAGAGAGGAGAAATGGGGTTATATACTGCTGGTGATAGTTGATGAGGATCAGGTGTGCCAAAGGAAACTGGGGCAGCCACGCCTGCTCCTAGGAGGAGGTAAGCAGAGTAAACCACTCACGCGGGCAGAGGAGATATAGAGAGAAAGCAGGTCTGAAGTGATGATGAATGTTGTTCAACAATTCCAGCCTCATCTTTTTAATGGTTATTTGGTTGGTAATCTTGAATATCATCTTTGGAAATGCAAATTTTTTTATTTTTTTTTAAATGCCTCTGCAATTCTCTCTTTTCAAAACTGTAAAAACAAGAATTCAGGGAGGACTGAACTGTTTCTAGTCCCTGCTGTAATTCATGCTTGTTATGGATATAAACTGTGTGCAATGCCCCCGAGGAACGTAAAAAAAAAAAGTATTTTCTTCAAGTAAGGATACCAGTGGTTTTGCATGAAATGAATACACAGACTAAAACATTTAAAACTAAAGGGTGACAAATTTTGATTTCACTGCAGCATAATTCAATGCAAGTTCCAATATTTTACCATATGTGGTAGCTTTATTACAGCAGTGCCCACATTTCCTAGGATACAGACAATCAAACACAGCTAGTACAAGTGGGAATTACTTTAGCTCCTTTAAAGTGAGAGTGAAGAGCTTACCAACAACAATTACAGAGTTTGGGGAAAAACTGAGAGAAAAACAATGGAGAATTTTTTTTTTTTTTAATAAGGTTACTTGAATGTAATCACATTGTTTCATAAGCCTTGCTAGTGTTATTTGCTTCCTCCTACTTTGCCAGTCCCAGTAGTAGCACAGCTAAATGAGCACATTAAAAATTTACAATATATGTGAAATAAAAAGAAAATAAATGGTATTAATACAGAGATAACACAGATGCTAATCGTGTAGTGTTACTTGCATTAGTCTAAACGATAAACCTTTTTACTAGCTTAATCCTGCATAGCATTATTTCTGATTGGATATTAATGTACTATCGTCTATTGGGATCATTTTGAGTTCATCCCTCACACACTGTTTACCCTCCGACTTCACTGCTGGCTATCTATGTAACTGCACAGTCAGGTTTATCCACCCAGTCAAATTAATCCTCAGGAACAGCTTTGAATGTATGATATCACTGCTGGATTTGGCACATGCACATAATAAAAGTGTCATTCAGGGGGGGACTAACACACTTTTTTGGCAGAAGCTTAAAGTCAAAATATATATTACCTACCCACATGGTTTTCCATTAATTTCCCAAAGTGCATGTTTCCTTGAAAATAAAGGCAAAGAAAGGGTGGTTACTGGGAAGGTCTATATTTCTCTAGAATTAGTGGCTGTTCTCAACCATGCCCTAATCACAACTTTAAAAGGGCTTAGAAGAAGCAATATAGAAATAGCTGGCCTGGGCTACCAAAACATTTCTAAAAACATTGGTTTTCATCAATCCACAATAAGAAAAACAACTTACAAATTGAGGGAATTCAGGCCTGTTGCAGGACTGTTGCTCCTGCAAGATCACACAAACAGTTCAACATGAAATCCTGAACAAAATGTGAAACAGCAAGAAATCGCTACAATTTGCTTGAGTCTTTTTTATGCATCCATAAACAGAAAATCAAAGACCTAAGAATAATGGAAATAGACACAAAAACAAATGAAACCACTGCCTGCTAAAAATTAATCAAACAAACAAAACCCCTGGATTTTTCACAACACTTCTCAATATTCTGCACAATCCTCTGGCATGTACAACACCTTTTTTTGAAGAAAAAAAGGCACTGCAGACTGACACCAAAACCTCATCCAAATTGAGCCATGACTGTGGTGGAGAGAGCGTCATTGTTGGCGATGCTTTGCTATCTCAAGGCCTGGGTGCCTTGTTACGATTGACCAAACTGCTTTATGAGACTTAAAGGAGAATGTCAGGACAACAGTCCCTGAACTAATGCTTAAGAGAGGTTGTCTGATGCAACAAGAAAATGGCCCAAAGCACTCGGTAAATAAATGCCAGAATGGTTGTGGAAGAAGAAAGAGTTTATGTTTTGGAATGGTCAAGTCAAAACCCTGACCTTAATCTGATTTAGAAGCTATGTTATGACTGGAAGAAAGCTGTTTAAAAGCTACTTTTTTTTTTTTCTTTACAGGGGTCTGGGGAGGCCAATCCATGACTGATAGTGTTCCATTATCTCTTTTTCTATCTAGGTATGCTTTTACTGCAGTGGCAGTGTGTTTTGGATCATTGCTATGCTGACAAATGAAGCCGTTGCCAATCAGATGCTTACCATATGGTATTGCTTGGTGGATTCAAATCTGATGGTACTTTTGTGCATTCATAATTCCATCAATTTTGACAAGTTCCCCAATAGCATTGGCTGAAATGCAGCCCCATCTGTGTTTTACAGATGTCTGTAGACACTCACTTTTTAGACCTGCCACTTCGTCTTTGTCCTCCATTTCTCCATTTTCCTCACATTTTTTAAGAGCATGCTGCATACCATGTCAAGTTGTATGTAGTTTTCAGCTAATAGCTCTTTGGGAATCACCTTGCTGGTGCAAAAATGCTATTTTATGTCTGTCAAACTGTGTTATCTCTGCCCTTTTTTTGTAGCTAAAGAAATGAGAACAAATCATGCGTTTTTGTGACAGGCTGCTAGTAACAAAGTGCCAAAAGATACAATTTAAAATTGTTTCCTTGCTAAGTTGTCTGTTATTTGTAGACACAACACTGGTTCATCCTTTGAATTAGATGTCTTTTTTATGCTTGAATGATTCATAGGTCAGTGTTAAGTGGTTGAACAAACAAAAAAAAAACATTCATCTGAAAAGGTACAAGGACAGGATTGAAAATGAGTGAAAAAGCAACCAATATCCAAATAATAACTGTGAAAAACCTTTAGAAAATCTGAAGAACTATTGCTCAAGACCACTTAAAAAATTAAAACAAAGACTGGGTCTACAGAGTTTTGCACAGTACTGTATTATTGTGACTCAGATGATGATAGCACATTTTATAAGTAATTAATGCAAATTAATTAAATAATTTAAATGTAATGTACATTTAAAAAGTATATGCATTTAAAATTTTTGTCAAACTCTGGAAAATGTAGATGCACATGCTACTCTAACCTCACTTCAAAGAGAACTGTGTTGAACACATTTTGAACCACTTTGTTAATGACAATGACTTTCTTCTCACATTTTTCAGACAAGTGAGGTCTTAGCTTACTCGTGCTCATTTTATCTAATTACATTTATCAAACAACAAAGGCCAGAGAAGGCAGAGGAGATGCACACTAATTACATTAGAGCTGGAGGAAGACTGGCACATGGGATGAAGTGATTTGGCAACTCTCAGCCCTACTGACAGTGCTCAATAACTTCAAGCCCATCCCAGCTGTTTATGAGATTGCGCTTTCATCCAGACATCACTCACATTTAAGATGTTGCCTTAGTCTTTATGCTACAGACCCTTACTAACACGAATAGTGCAATCATGAAGCAGCAGATGTTATTGAGTAAGTAAATCATATCAGGCAAGGACTGGGTGAAAAATTGTCAAGTAACAAGAGCATCATTGTGAGAACGTGTTCGTGAACAGAATCCAAATGTACTGTATTTGGGAATTTTCCCACAGCAAACACACATCGTAGAAAAATCTTTTTTGTCACTACAGACTCTGGATTTGACTTTTCTCCCGATTCTCATCATGATGCAAAACCCATTCTGTTTGTATTCTGCACTATTTTTTGCTCCAGATGCTTGGCACAGTGAGCTCCAGGAATACCAGGCTGCTCAAACAGGTCCCGGAGAGCAAATCCGGCATCGCTTTGTGGCAGTATTTTCCCTAGAAGACAGAGTGTCGCTCTTACTACTGTACAAGCTTTTCAACACAACTCAGAATCTTCTGTTGACACAAAAGGGTGTTTGTGTGTCTGTGAGTGTGTATTTTTGTCTGAGTCTGTGTGTTTGTCAGTGTTTACTGAGGGGATACAGACAGGAACTTAGTAGTTTGCAGCTGTCACAGTGAGATGTCAATATTTATGACATGTTGTTTGCTATCTGGTGTGAACTCTTTCGCCTTCAGACGTCTGCTTCAGACACAGTATTTGCACATTCGCACAGCATTATTAAGGATCATGAATATAAACCAGAAAGCCAGTACAATTAAATTAAATGCAGAGCAATGCTTCATTTTTTCAGGAGGGCCCTTTTCACTCACAGTTGCATTGTACCTCACAGACATGTGAACGCTAAGCTGTCCAGTAGAACACCAAGTCTTTTTGTCACTGGATGAAGGAGAATAAGGAATCTCACTGAAGAAAATGAGGGAGAGACAAACACTGATCTTTCTTTCTACCCAAGTATATTTTTGTGACTGGTCTGGGAATCAAACTGGCAACCTTCTAGTTACTATCCCCTCTTGGTGTAAGTATGAGGCAAAACCGTAAAGGTCTACATGTATACGATGACTTAGAAATGAAAATAAAACAAAATAAAACAAAAAAAAGTGCCAAAAGCCTTTATATATCTTGCATGCCAATGCAATGGAAAATTGTTTATTTAAAAAATTGGCAAATATAATCAATTTGGCATTGAACCAACTACACCTGCATGTGAGCATTTTTTGTCGCCCTTCTTTCTGGCATAATGGAACTGACAGCTATTTGACCCAGAATGAAGGCAATGCTTCAGTCAAATGGAAGGAGTTCTGACACCTTCTCCAATCCCTTTAAGACTGGCTCGGTGCATGCTTCAGCCAATATTTTTCTTTCTTTTTAGCAGCACAACTTTGAGCATGCAGTCTCACTGACCTTCTCTAACTGTATCTGAGATCTGCAAATTCAATCCTTCAAAATATATTTTTTCTTCTGTTTCATTTACTCACATTCAGTAATGTGCTGCACTTCTCCTTCACTGTCCACATTTGTTCTCAAATTTTCATCTCAAATGCAGATCTCTTGATTGCTTCCATGCTGTGATTTGTAATGAGAAACAGGTGTGCACAGTGTTTTGTGAATCTGGGACTAAGCACAAGTACATAGACACAGGAATTTGTGTATGCAGTTTCTTTACTTGCACATTAACCAAAAATACTTAAGGCCAAAGCATCAATGATGTGCTAAAGTCCACAAGGATCAGACATCTACAAGCATCCTTGTGCACTGGGTGATTAAAATATCATCACAGCTTAAATTAGCACTTCATTAGTAACACTGGTAATTTCACAATGGCGCACTCTCTGCAAAAAAAAAAAAAAACACTAGGCTTTAAAGAATAAAAAAAAGTAAAGTGCAATATGTTTCAAGAAGAGTTCAAATCTGAGAGTGTTTTAACAGTGCTATGTTGAATACATAAATGATGAACAGGTACACACATAAAAAAGGCAGAGAAGCAAAATCCAATCTGAACAAGGGAAAAAAAATACATAGATTTATATTGCAGATATAGAATTAGAGTCGGAAAGAGAATGCTAAGGATAGTAAGAGTTGCTGTCAAGTGGAAAATGGAAAAGTGGGAGGCATGAGATTCCGCCACTGCTGGCTAGAATAATGCATATTTTGAGAACAGAGAGCTTCAGACCAGTCCACAGTATGCTACTGAGCCCTTTAGACAGCCTCTGGTCACATCCTAATCACTGTTTAATTATTTAGACTGAACAACTGCTCTCAAGGCAGCTTTGTTTTCTTTTCAATTGTAATTCTATTGCATATGTTTATTCTTTTTTTCTGTCTGGAGTGAGAAACAAACAAAGCCCAGTTTTTTTGTTTAAATTGCATGGTTTGCCAAGAGCAATAGGAGCACAGAACTCCCTATAGTCAGCAATTTGAAATAGTTGGATTCTTAATTTGGACCAGATTTGTACTGAAGATTCCCAGTAATAAACTTTAGTGACTGTTTTTATATATAAAAACATTAAACATTTTAAGATGTAACATTATTGTCTGATTATCCTTGTCACATGAAAATTACAGTTGAAATATTTTATCTATGAACATGTAGTGCTATTGCAGTTACACAGTGTTAAATGTCTGCTGACATTTACAACTATTACTTCTATTACTGCTCATTTTGATGAATACATTAATAAAATATTTTACAACAGTAATTTTCTATCATACAAAATTCTTTGTTATTTACATAATTCTTGCTGTTGCTGCACATCAGGAACAATTCAGTGAATTCAAATGAACAATTTAGTGAACTAGTCTCATCCTGCTAACCCCATAAAATTACTCCTTTTTGATCTAAATGCAATCTTCTACATGGTCACAATGACAGTGCAACCACTATGCTGAGCTGGTAAAATGAATACCATGTTCACCTTTTTCCTTTGCTAATTAGAAAAGGAAACCAAGTACTGCAGAAACTGACTGGAATTAGCGATGGCACAACCAAGCAATACCTTTAAGGTGACATGAAACTGGGCAGCCATGTACATTTTTTTTCTGACAGTCATTCAAAAATATATCTTCAAAGAAGCCCTTAAAATTTCATTTAATTATCTGCTAAACCCTAAGGTGGTGAGCACCCACACTGTGCTCAGTCCTTTGCTTTTGTGCCAGATGGGCAATTAGATATATGGTAAGTGCATGCTGAGCAGCCACCCACATACTGGTTGCAACATTGCCACATGTGGTGAGATAACCTGTAACAACACTCTTACTATATTTTACACCTCATTCAAGGTCTTTACAACTACGTTAAAACTTTCTTTGCATTGTCACAGCAGGTTTGGAACAGTTGAGTAATTCAAGTGAGTGACTGAACTTTGGAAGAAAATATATTGCTCTTTGATTTACAATTTAATATTAAACGCTGTGTAGGAAAACAAATGTATTACAGTACTAACTGTTAGTTCATACAATTTCTTCCCTTTTAAAGTTAATAAGTCTAGAATCAAATTGTTTAAAGTTTCCCAGTCTTGAAGAACATCCTACACCACAGACCCGTACTCGACTGATGACTGTGCCACCAACATACACAGGTTGGACCTCTGTGAAACACTTTTTAGTTGTGTGGATCACAAGGACAAATTTAAATTTAAATGAAATACCATAATATGTCTGTGTTAGTGATGCCTAATGCCGCAGGATGTCTAACATTAAAGTGCCATCAGTTCCAAATTATGTTTGCATATAGCTATAAAGTACACCACAACACATATGTGTCCCTGCTCAATTAATTCTGTAATAGAATGTATTTAGCATGCTATTTGCCAGGATTTATATTGAGAAACAGGGCTTTATTATTATGTTAGCTCCTCTTTTTTCTTCCATTTGTAATAGCTATTAACCAGTTATTCATATCCACTTTCTTGAATGTAAAGGTGGGGTAGACCCTGGTAAAGTCACCATTCTGTGTTCATATTTCTTGATATTTTTCTTCTTTTGCAGTTCGTAAATAACTATAATTGTTGTGTTTGGTTGACTTAAAAGAACTGATCAATTAACACACTAACTGGATTCTTATATTGATGTTTACTTCTGGCTTTAGTTTTCATGTAAGTAAAACTATTAAAAGTTGTTGCCATTGTGTGTGACTCTATCTGGCTGTCTTATTATCCAGAAAGCTTCACAAAACTGAGTATGCTTTTCATTACAGTAGCAGTGAGGCTCGAATGGTGTCATCTTCATTCATCTGTGTTTCTCCAACTTGACCCCCCTTTCCATACCCTGGGAGGAAAAAAAAAACACACACACACACAAACTCATGACTGATGGACCTGCTGGCTATTTGGACATCTGTCTTCTCCTTCATAGCACTGGCAGGGTGAGGTCTGGGTACAGTGTGACAGGCTTCCGCAACAGCGTGTACTAACACCAGGGTAGAAACATTTCTGTGGCCTAAGCCTTAGAGATCAGCCATTAGTAAGTTGTCAATCTAGCATGCAGTAATAGTCTTCTGGGCAGCTAGGAGGAAGATTCAACCCATGGCTTCCAACAAGGAGGTAGATATGAAATCATTACAGTCCTGATAAATTTAGCACCTGTAAGGGTTTTGTGCCTGGGTTGCTGTTGAATATGGGCCAATTACTGTAGTTATGTGGCTAATGGAGTAAAATCTGCAAAGTATATTTTTAACTGACAGCAATATCCTTCACACCCATAATGCTGCAATGTACAAACTTTGGTAAACTTCGACACTGAGGAACTCATGCTGACAAATAATTGAATGCTGAATAGTGGTGAATGGAAGCATGTTGCCCTTTAGGATACCATTAAGAGAGATTAAACGTGTATTTAAGAAGGTTTTTGTAATGCAGTGACTCCAAATTAAGTCCTATTTATTTTTTATTCTAAACTGAAGTTTGTTTGTTTGTTGTTTTGGTCTTTTTTTAAATACTGTAGAAAAAGAGCATACTTGTTAAATATTCAACTACAAGTCACACTAGCCTTAATTGGTTGCTTGTGGTTGTTTCATCACAAAGTGTATTGTGACAGTTTTGTAGAATATGTTAATCCAATTTAAGCAAATATTGCAAACTCTGCTTAAGTTCTGTGAATTTTGTGTCTTCGGTGGAATCTGTAAACAATCCTGGTAGTTAAAACTCAACTGAAATCAATTTTTGAAGTATCAGTTTTAACCATCACTAGTGTTGTCCAAGTAATATTTAAATTTACTGTTTATATTTTTCTCTACTCAAGGCAAAAGTTTTGTTTGCATCGAAGTCTCAGTTTGTGAAATTGGTGTACGAAATAAACAGCACTTGCAATTAAGTAATATTTAATTGCAATGTTGTGTAGCAATAGAAGTAGTAGCTCAGGATGTAGAGCATGTTGTCTACAGACTGGAAGGTTGGTGGTTCGGCTCCTCCAGTCCACATGTATAAATGTCCTTCAGCAAAATATGAAACTCCAAATTGCTTCTAATGCATCCATCAGAGTGTTAGTGTGTGCGTGATAGTTAGAAATCACTTGAAGGCATAAAACACTATATTGTGTGAATGTGGCTTGTAGTAAAAGACTAGAAAGGTGCAAGAGATGTACCAGTCCATTTCCCAATTTGTGAACATTACACATTAAAAGTATTATGTACAAGTTCTGATGATTTAATTTTTCCAATTAAGAATTTTTAAGCCGTCAGCAGGTTTTGCTTAATTGTGCACACCTACCTTTTTGTTGAGTATCATAGCAAGGGTTAACCCTAACACCAACTCAGAATATTATTATTACTAGCAAAAACCCGCCCTAGTGGCAGTGGCAGTTTTGCCAGGCCTGCGGTGCTTGTTCGCCTCGCTCATGTATTAAAAAACAGACATCTATGTTAATTTATCCTGTTATTCTTTTAATCTTCATTATATCACTGTATATAGACAGATGGCAAAAACGGGTGTTCATAAACACCAAATAAGTGAAAATTAATTTGTATATTTCTTCTTCTTTGCAAGCTACATATTCATTGTATAAGACAAAGTAATTAGTTACAGCCACTATTAGCATCACTGTTTGATAAACACTTATTTAGAGATATGCAACACATTCTAGTTACCCCAAAGTACCGCTGCAGTAAAAATTGTTTAGCAAAATTTACAAACAACAACAACGAACATGTAGAATACATGTAATGTCAACAACATACACGTAATGTCGCTGATCAACTGCTACACATAAAATATACAATTTTAAGAATTTCAGTATTATAAAAAAATTACAAATAGCTATATAAATGTTGATAATCCTGGTACCCTAGGCAGTTTATATAGTAAGTTTCATCCAGATTGATTGATGCCTCAAGGAGGAGTATTAGAACAGACATACATTTATTTATATATCACCAAATCACAACATTTGCCTCAAGGTGCTTTATATTGTAAGGTAACCCTAAATATTGTATATTGGTCAACACTGTAAAAGATAAATAAGAAGCTGCAAAAACTATTAGCAATACTGTGTTTGTTTCATTAAGACTCACAATGAACATTAAAAATACCAAGCATGCTGGAATAGGAGATTGAGGCACCCTGGGTTGTACTGGAGTACATTACAGTTCAGTCTGTAATGTAAATCTCTCAAACTATTTCCTATTTCCAATAAATCTAGATAAATCAGACAAAATATCATGATGAACTATATGTAAATCTCTTGAAAATTCCAGAAACACACACACACCCACACACACACACACACACACACACACACGTGTATGGTCTCCTTATCCAAGAGCCATCATACACAGACGTCTTCAGGAAAGTGACTACAATTGTTGCATTCCCAATTGTTACATTCCTAATATCAGCCCACTCCTGAACCAGAGACAATATCAAAAGCGTCTTACCTGGGCTAAGAAAAAAAAAAAGAGAGAGAAGTGATTGTTGCTCAGTGGTTCAAAGTATTTTTCAGATGAAAGTAAATGTTGCATTTACTTTGGAAATCAAGGTCCTAGAGTCTTGATCGAATGTGTTTGAAATCCAGTGTGAAGTTTCTGCAGTCTGTGAAGATTTGGGGTGCGATGTCATCTGTTGGTGTTGGTGGTGGTCAGTCCACTGTGTTTTTATCAAATCCATAATCAATACAACCATCTACCAGGAGATTCTAGAGCACTTTATGCTTCCATCTGTTGACATGCTTTATGGAGCTGCCAATTTCCTTTCCAGCAGGACTTAGCACTTGCCCATAGTGCCAAAACTATGACCAAATGGTTTGCTACCCACGTTATTGCTGTGCTTGACTGACCAGCCAACTCGTCTGATGTGAACCCCAGAGAATCTATGGGTATTCTCAAGGAAAAAGGTGAGAAAGATCTGACTCCAAAATCCAGTTGAGCTGAAGACTGTTATCAAAGCAACCTGGGTTTCAGGAACACCTCAGCAGTGCCACAAGCTGATTATCTCCATGACCACGCTGCACTGATGCAACAATTTGTTGTAATGGAGCCCCAACCAAGTAATGGGTGTACAAATAAACATCCTTCTCAGAAGGTGGACATTTCTGTATTATAAAATCAATTTTGATTGATTATAGGAAGTATTGTAATAATCAGAGAAACTACATTTCTGATTTTAATGAGCTATAAGCCATAATCATCAAAATCTTTAAAAAAAGGCTTGAAATCTTTCACTTTACATGTAATGAATATAGAATATATGAAAGTTTAGCTTTTTGAATTAAATTCTGAACATAAATAAATTTTTTCCACAATATTCTTTTTTTTTTTAAATGCACTAGTATATTAAATGATCATATTGACAATAATGTTTGAAAACAACATTTTCTAATATTTTGGTGAAACAAGGGAGCAGTGAAACAAGCCAGTAATTAGAAATGATAGAGGGTATTTAAGTTGTAATTAATATAGACTTTACGTCCTTAACTAAATTTCTCTTATTAATGGTGAACATTCTGTGTTGGAGAATGTGTCAGTGATTCAATAACTTGCATAGTTACAGACTGTTAAAGCAGAGTGAATTGAAGGAATTGAATGTTGACCGATATCCTTTTATGAACCGCAGTTGGCATAAACTTAAGTTTAGAGTTTTGCTTCTTGTTTTCAAAAAGCTTAACTGGGTAACAGTGTTCTTTCTTTGAAAAAAAAGACTGATCATAATACACCAAGAAAAGAGGACTTTAATTAGTCTTTTCTCTCCATCCATGTTTTTGATTTTCTGTGACCCAGTAATTATATTAGTATGTTGTGTTTGTGTGTGTTTTAGCATCTTCAGTGTCTGATTATATTTATTCTTGTGGGATTTATATATTCTGAGACCAAAAGCGCCTGGATTTATCAAATATGCTTAAATTACATGTAATTTACGGAGCAAGTCTGAAGTGAACAAATAAAATAAAATAAAATGAGCAAGCAGACAAAAACCCTGCACAGTCTAATTCTTTTTGGATTTCAGTTTAATTTGAGTCTTCAACCAAATTACTTTTGGTATAAAGTCTGTTAAGAGGGGTTTGGAATACACAATATTTTGTTACTGTGTTGGACACAACACAGTTACTTCTGACCACAGTTTTCAAATAATTGACTGATTTTCCTTACAGTAGCATATACCCTGTGACATTAGGAGACTTGGGATATATCTTTCCACCACTCTTGCCATGACCCAACCACACAAACACACTAGAGTAGTACATATTTCATCACAGGTAAACCCAATGCAACAGTGGTACTCATTTTTTTACTGTGGCATTCATGAGCAGCATTCACAAAACAGCTTTTGTCTGCAGTATTTCTGCACCACTTGCAGTAACACATGGAATAACGTATACCTACAAATCCACATCAAGCACTTTGCTTGCTTTGTTGTGTTTAATGAAGCTTTGACAGCAAAACAGTATGCCACTACAGACTTTCAGAAAGTCCCATTGAAAATAGGTGGCTTATGTATCACAGACCGGCTGATATTTACTTTGTTGGAATGTAATCACTAACAAAAGGTGTGAGTTGTTCAGTTATTGTTTGATATTATGGTGTTACTCAACTGCAGACAATAGGAATCCAGATTTTTCAAAACAAAATGAGAATAATTAAATGTAAGAGCCATCTTGAACATGTCAGTAATTTCCCTCAGCAACAGTAAATCTTGGAAAGAAAGGGGGGGAGGGGGATTTTTAAATTAAAAGCTATCACCAATTGAATTGTGAATATGTAACATCAATGATCCCTGGAGTATTTTATGACTACAACTGCAAAAGAAACTTGTCACGTGTCACCACCACTTCCAGGCTAATGACTTTGTAATGGCACCATTTGTCCATTTAGCCTCATTGAGTTCTATGCAATGTTGGACCCGCCAGGTTCTTTACCCGATGGTAGGTGCTTCAAGTACTTCACTGCAAGTGGACCATTGGAGAGCTAGTGAGTTGCAAATCTCTCTGTGACAGCAGTGGATATAGTGATGTCAAAATCAGTTCAAAAGTTATCCATTTGACATGCTTCAGCTTTGAGCTACAATAAAGACCGTAACATTCTAAAATCTAAAAGCTATTTAAAAACCTGTGGTCAAATATACTTTTAAAATATCTTCTTTGGATTATTAAATAAAACATTAGCTCCCATGATATGCAATATCATGCCAAGTCAATGCAGCAGTTAATGTAGACCATGCATTTCTTCTTTTCTTTTTTTTTGTATTTGCTTTGCATTTCTGAAAACTATTACATTAAGGGAGGAAGAGTAATAAGTAATAAGTACTGTAGAATGGTGGGTTCAACCAAATTAATCAGACATAATCCCATCCATTGTTCTATCTACATGTATATATATTGCCACTAATTAAGTGTGATGCCTCCAAACTAATAGAATCTTTAACATTGAAAAGAAAGAAAAAATGCCCACAAGGTGCCTTAAATATTAAGCAATTTTGGTTAACCTGACCAAAGATGGTTTGAGGCAAAGTTTTAGCAGCTATGTTACCAGCTTAAGTGTGCAGTTCATGTTTATATTTTATTGAATCTCAGCAGTAAAATATATTGGAAATAGACCGAAAAGACAGAGCAGGTTGTGCTAAGATGAATGTTGATGTAGAAGAATACATAATGACTTAAGGAGGATTTGTTGCACTTATGTTAAGAATTTTACATGGGTTGTGAAACATATCAAAATCATCCATGACTTTGGGATGAAATTAGACTGCAGATTCAAGCTACTATTCTGCACTGCATTTCGCAATGCTGGAGATATCCTCAGCAAATGAGATACAAGCTGATATAATTTTGATTTAATTTCTGACACAGTGGAATAGAGCACTGTTGGCTGAGCTTTTGTCTAAGGAAATATTCTTTTATGTCATGCTTATGCTGACCATATGTTGTCAAAATACACCAGTGACCAGCACCAAAGCAAGGATTTTAGAACCGATGCCAGTGTTTCCCCAGTTTAACGCCAACCTGCCTAAACAAATGTGATGTAGCCACTACAGTGTTATTATAGAATTTGAAGCCCTAAGCATCTGTTAAAGCCACTACATTCAGCAGCTATGACCTTTTCAGTCATTAATGAAGTGAATTACATGTTTAATACAGTGTATGCATTAATGAATTCAGCAGCCACGGCACCTGTCACAGTGAACTTGTTACCTGACACACATCACCAGAGATCTACTAAGCAGGTTTCAGAACCATGGACAGAACAACAGAATTTCCCTTGCTGCTTTTCAGAACCATGGACAGTAACCAGAACTTCACTTCAGTTGTGTTTCAGCACCTGGGACAGCAAAGCAATTTTTGCTCCACAAAACAGTGTGCATTAATTGCCAAGGTTTCACTTCCATGCAGTGTAAACCAGAGTCCATAGAGCCTCGGCTATGTTGAATTTTTATGAAGATGAGTTCTATGGCAAGTCATCATAAGTTCACATTAACACAGACATACAGTCACGTTGTTTTTTTATGTAAAGTACACAGCCTACACGTGGCATTGTGTGACACCTTCTGCGCAACTCAACGCCTTCTCACTTTGTTGCGCTTTCAGTTGTCTCAAAAAACCTTGCATGCTTAATATGCCTATGTCCTTCTGAGCCTAGATCTCGCCCAAATTTTGACACCTTAATGAGCAATGGCCAGGCTATTTATGGTGGTCATCCTGTAGCCTTGGTGTAAATGATTAGCATACCTATCAGCTGAGAAAAGTCACGACACGGCTTCTTATCCTCATCCACCCTCAGTTCCCTCGCCTTCCGCCTCATACAGTCCAGACCCACCCCTCACTGCCTGCCATGACCGTCCTCTACAATACGAGACTGTATTCTTTGTACCTCCCCTTTCTCGCCCTCCGTCTGTGGATCCCAGCCTCCCTTCCTAGATATCCATCCACACCTCTCTACCCGCAAACGGCTCCTAGTATGACAAAAAAAGAGAGCAGAACTGTTTCAAACACGTCGACATAAATCTCACTTCTACAGCTCCCTTTTCTCCTTACCCTCCTGACGGACTTCATTACTTTATTCATCTGCGCGCCAATGCCCGAGACCACGCAGAAACGGAGGATTTTTTTCCCTTGAGCATGAAAAGGATTGCCAAATCATCCGCAATCCAACATCACCGACTGAGCCACCAGCATGAGCACTGGATACATATGCTCCAGCAGAAGTTGTTGGCGAGAGAACTAACAAATCTTGGACCACAAATACAGCTGAGAGGGGAGAGTCAGTTTTAGGTAAGTACAGTATATACTGGCTTAGACCTCTAACATAATGTGAAGGTATCTTATGTATATTTTTTCTGTCTATCACTAACCACGAGGAAGTGGTCTGGTAGGCAGGGCTATATTGTGGCACAATTATGGCGATGTTGCGTGGTCAGCATGTAACTAGGGTGGCCGGTGGTGTCCTTTTCAGGATCGAGGTAATTTTTTTTTCTTTCTCACGGTGAAGCTACCTTTCATGCTCCGCCCGGACTGTATGTCGACGTAGCGTTCTGAGGCTATTAAAATTTATATAATGAGACTTATTGCCGTATAAACCTTTCATCTTAGAACACTATGCAAATGTGTTATTCTCACAATTATATGCATTCGACTGCATTCTCGCTGCACGTTGTGAGGCAGCATCTTCCCCAGGTGATGCTGCAGAAGTGCGGATGTAAAAGGAGCACGAAACACTGAGAGAATCAATGATCTCAGTATTCGGGGTTGGCAAATTACGCAGACCTGTTTCAATGAGTGGCAGTCCAGGGCAACATTCATCGTGGAGGTGTAAAGCAGGCCTGCAGATCACTGTAGTCAGCATCAACATTTGCATTTAAGATTTTTCTGTTTGCAGTCCAATTGTAGGTTTTTACATCCACGATGATTAGTTCAATCTGGAAGCTGTATTTGCCATTAACTTTAGTGTCACCCCGGATTAAAAATAATAGTAATAATAATGATAAAGAGGAAATCAGTTGCGATCATCCCTCCTGTTATTATTATTATTATTATTATTATTATTATTATTATTATTGTATTGTTTCATCTCACTACCTGATATGAGATGGATCAATGTTTGTGCGCGCCTGCTAGCCTGTCCTGTACGTAGCTTTGAACGCATGCGGGTGCGCGTACATGAGAGCAAGCACGTACGTGTTTGTTTTGTTGTAAGTGTGCGCGCGTGTGTCACCAGTGAGGCAAAGTTGCCGTTCCGTGTTCCCTCAAGTTGCTTTGATTGCTGTTCCATCGGCTAACTGCGAGGGGAGCTCATGCTCTTTTACACTATAGGTGTCACTGTGTGGCTAAAGGCAAGATAACTGTGTATGATACTGATACCAAGTCTATGAAATTAGAGGAGCAGCTTCTGTTTGAAATTAGTCCGGAAACATTTATCTGCAATTCCATGGCTGCCACTGCAAATTTTGCTTTGTTTGTCAATGTTTCTTTTTGAAATGCTAGCCAAAGAAGCTTTAAGGAGCGTTATCAAATGCACCTAGAAAAAAAAAAAATGCAGTTGCAGTTATAATTACCAGGCTGAGAGTACAAAGCATCAGTTTCATTCAAATAATATTGAAGTTACACATATGATTAATAACTAATGCAGGATCTCAATCTATACTGCATAATCAAGCCTTTGAAGAGCATGCTATAAAAGGTCTGTGTGGCACCCCACTGTAACTAACCCTGCATACTGAATTT
>VUQS01074981.1:43627-53812 GCA_015108495.1 Heterochromis multidens
TTTGCACAGGTCTGCACTGGTCGATGATTATACATAGAGCCTTTAACTTAATTTGCTTCACTCCTGCCTCCCATGTTACCACAGCTATATAATTTGATCTGCTCTTGTCTAGAAGATGTGTCTGAGGTGTTTTACAAAATGCAAACCTCCCAGTATAGCTTCTGGGTCTGGTTTGTACGACGATAATGTGCAGCTCTGGCCAGTAATTGGCAGTTTTGTTTTGTCGTGGAGATTTTCTTTCTCACTTGCATCTTCATGGCAAATTTGTGGCCACATAACTGTGCAGCCATTTGCTGTACAAAGTGTGTTTTGTAAATGCAGTGTGGCATATTTTCTTTATCAGCATGTTGATGCTTCATACATGTTTACGTACATGATTACCATCTGTACGACATACCTACAGAATGTTCACAGCCAACATTTTTTATACACTGAGCATGTTGAACATTTTTTTTTAACTCTGTATTCTACAATAGCCAAGTCTGATGAATAAATAATGATAGGCTATTAAAGCTGCATTAATAAATATTTTTAATATCAAGAATGGATTGACTTACCTGTACTTTATAACATAAAACCATTAGCCATAGAGAATTACTGTCCATCTCTTTTCTCCTCAGCTTAATAGGGTTCACTCCTTTGCTTTAACAGCCTGTAGCTTAGTAAGATTGTTTCCTATTAAGCAGCCTGCTTTTTGATTAAAAAAAAAATCCACTGTATTTACAAGGGTTGTCACGATGCTAGAATTTTAAACTTGTATCGAAAGGTACCTTAAGTATCTGTTTCAGTGACCTCCCTACTATATAATCAGCATGTAACTGCAGACTGCGAGTTTGTGACTACCTGGCTTAGAATCTCTTTTTCACATATTGGGGAAAACCAAAAACGATGTCAGTTTCATTGGCAAATTTGATTAAACCTGGGAAGGGTATAGAAGCAAGTACTTAAATTATTAAATCAAGATAAGCTGTTCCATCAGACATCTGCCTTACTTGTTTGCAATATGTGCTGAGGTTTTAACTACAAATCAAATGTATTGTGATTTCGTCTTTCACAACTGATTTTGGAAAAGCTGCTAATGGGGATTTCAACATCTTGAGAAAATTGAACCCATCTTAAAAAGCAATCAGTGTGAACTTTGTGTGACTCATTACAGCTGTCACTGTAACTTGTAAAAGACCGAGCAGGTTAGATTTGATTGACCATAAATTTACCAAAACTTTTGTAGTAATTTTTAAGGGTGCCACACTCAGTTGCCCAACCACTTGGGTCAGCAAGTGAATGCATTTTTGTCCATGAAAAATTATCACAAAAGGTTAAAGTCATTCAAAGAACCCGCAGTCTTCCTGCCTTAAATGCAGCTCACATTTTAGTTCTCTCAGACACATGTTATAGTGTATAAACAAACATAGAATATCAATTGTTTTAGTGAATTGCCTATCAATGTAAAAGTCATAATTTAAATGTGAACAATCACGGGAAGCTAATCTTTCAGAAAAAAAAAATGTTAATTGGATCTCACACAGAGAAGGTTTTAATCTTTTCCAGCCTTCCTTGTGCTGACTAACAAGTGTAAAGTACTCCCTAGTGGAGCACTTTAGGTACTCCTAATTATTTCTTAAGAAGATAAAATATTTCAAACAAGCATTTCAAATTCTCTGGCATTTATCATATGAAGCTTGTATGTACATTAGAAGCTGCCATTCACAGTAGATAGACCATGCCCCAATTTTTAAAAATGAAGAGAGAGAGTGGAGTCATGGACTGACCCATGACCTATATGATGTTGGTGAGTCAGTGTGCTGTTGGCTCATGCCAGAAGATCGCAGCATCAGTGACCTATATTGCAGCCCTGGGCAGTGGCAATCTACAATCCAGCAAACCACTGATCAGAGGAGAATATTGAAATTGAGGTGCAAAAAGATTTCTTATATTCTTATATTCTTCTCTGGCTAAACTTTCCAATATAAACCTCGAGATAAATTATGCCTGGATCAACATTATGATTTTTTTCATACACTCAAAACAAAATGCCGTCATAAACATGAAGCAATAATATTGAGTAAAATGCAACTGAAATATGTATATAAAATCAAAGGTTATTTACTCAAATAATAAATCATAAAGGAAACTGTGCTTGGTATAAACTGAATGTATACCAATCAAATAAATTTCATTTGACCAGATTCCATTAAATTTAATGTTTTACACTGTATTTATGTTAAAAAACAATACATGGAAATTTTAGATGTAATCAAATTATTTAAAGTCACCATTTGGGGCATAAATATTTTTTTGAGTGTGTTGTGGCAATCGCTGAAACACCAATCCTCTCAAGGCTCCTTTCAGGCTCCTCTCAACACAAAACTGTGTTGAGAGGAGCCTGGGGGGGAGGTATAGGTCAGGAAACCATCTGACTTAAAAACAGGAGACTGCTTTCATACTGTGTCCTGTTTCAAACACAGTTTTTATTGTTTTTAAATAATAAATCATGAAAACAAACATTTTCCAATCTTGGCCACGCAAATTCTCCACAAAAAAATTGTGTCATACTGCCGATATCAAAGGAGAACATGCCTCTTTATCATTCACATCATTGTTATCCATATGTTAACCATTAACTATACTGGGTGCTACTCCTATTAGCTAAACAGGAAACTGAGGCTACAGTTTGCACAGGCTCACCAAGATTGAAGAATAGAAGACTGGAATAACAAGGCCTGGTCTGATGAGTCTTGAACAACATGAAAGCATGGATTTTATCAACAGTTCAGGTAGCTGCTGCTGGTGGTGTAATGGTATCGGGGATATTTTCTTAGCACACTTTGGTCCCCTTAGTACCAACTGACTATCATTTAAATGCCACAGCCTTCCTGAGTATTGTTGTTGATCATGTCCATCCCTTCATGACCACAGTGTGCCCATCTTCTGATGGGTGCTTGCAGTAGGATAACGCACCATGTCACAAAGCTAAAATCATCTCAATCTGGTTTCTTGAACATGACAATGAGTTCAGTGCACATAAATGGCCTCCACACCCACCAGATCTCAATCCAATTTTAGGAACCACTTTTAGGAAGTGGTGTAATGGGAGATTCACATCATGATCAGTTACTTGCATCCAACAAGTCTGCAGTAACTATGTGATGCTATTGTGTCAGTATGGACCAAAATCTCTGGAGTGTTTGCAGAACATTGTTGAATCTATGCCACAAAGAATTCAGGCAGTTCTGAATGCAAAGGGGATCCAATCTAGTACTGGCAAGGTGTATCTAATGAAGTGGCCGTGAGTGTAATAACAGCATTAGTGTGTTTCCCCTTAAATGAAAATCCTTAAACAAAATGAGTATAAGTTGTAGGAGAAGCAGCATTCCTTTTCTCCAACAATTTTATGCTGTAAAAGGCGTTGGGCTACTCCAGAAGTAGCACATGAAATGACCTGACACAGCACTTTCACAAAAGTACCATCCTATAGATTTTTTTATGTACCTGCCCTTGCCCGTGATGGAATTTGTGTGTGTGTGTGTTTGCCTCTTGCACATTAAGCATCTTTTGAATTCCTAAGGCCCGGAATCAGGTACAGCAGCAGACATGTATATTAATTAGAATTCTAAACATAGACGATATATGTACACTAATGTCAATCCTACATGTCCCACTGCATATATTTGCATTCCTAGCATGAGAGCATGACTGCCTAAGCACCACTTCCTGTCACATTTAGCTTGAAAAACATTGATTGACTACAGACGTATGCATATTTGTTATCATTTGACATTGCCTTTGGGGGCTTTTCGATGTTGGCTCTTTTAACCTCATATCTTTAACTGGTATTCTTATATTTGGTCAGTCTTATTTGTATTTACCAGTCATGGAATGCTTATACTTAATTTACTCAATTCATTAATTTTAAATAAATAAATAACTGATTCCTATAATGACCTGTCTTTTCAGATGACTACTTATGTTTTAAAGGCAAATTTAAACCTGAAGGCAGTAATATTGTTGGGGATTATTAAATATAAACTAGTTTTGCCCCAAGATGGAGAATATGATTAAAAGCTAATAAATAAAATATGCCATTTTCAAGACCTCTACATATTGGTAGTATTGCACAATTTCTCAACATAGCTTTTGAAACCTGTAACACCTATGAGACATGCTGTGTGCATGTGTCACCACCACATCAGATTTCCGATTTCGATAGTTGATTGGGTATTTGAGGGCACGGGTAGGACAACCATCATCTTGATTTCCCCCACAGATTTCAGGATTCTTTGAGTACCATGTGTCCTCCTAATATATTACGTTTCTTCTTGGCCTCTAAATACTCTCTGTGCTTTGATAAATATTTTACTCATTTTTTGTGATTTGATTTTAAAAAAATTACTGTGTACATGGCATCGAAATGCATACATTTGCAGGCAGGAAGGGAAATCTGTTAATGTGAATGCATGTTTTGGAATTTATAAATTGGGGACTAGCTGTAGGGCATCATTCTGTGTGCCTAGACATTCTTAAGACTCCTTGATACAGTTCAGTTGACAAGCTCACAAGTAACTGTGAAGATGGCTTGCGATACACTCAGTAGCCAAATAATTATAGTGCAATAGCCATTGTTTGGTTTCAGCCATGGACCTGAGTTATATGTCATACTTCCTTGCACACATCCCATGTTTTCTGTCTGACTTTTACCCCTCATTCAAGCTATGCAACGTTCCAACTTCGCTGTATTCCAGCTCCGAGATGGCCACCAGATCTGATCGTACTCAACTGTGATTCCATCATATATTTTTCAAAAGCAGTTCAGTTTGCAAATGAGGAGGGCAGGAAGTCATACAAAGGAATGATGTAGAGAATATGATCAGTTTTCAAAATTAAACACCTTGTGCAAACTAAACGCTTCACTTTTGAAATGCTTCCACTGAGATTTGAAGCTGCAGGAGGGACAGAACAAAAACTGATAAGACACACACTGGTGTTATGAGGCAAAAAGCTATACTTTAAAAAAAAAAAATGCTTAGCTTTTTAATAGCATTTTACACCTGAAATGAAGTGAACTGGGATTAAACATCTTACGAAAGCAAGCACTAAAAATGAACCCTGCCAAATCCCAAATGCAATGCCTGCTGAAGAAGAAGCAAAGAGGCAGATGTTGAGTGAGAAATGCTAAAACAGAGGAAGTTTATTTCAAACCAATTCAGATTCTCAAGAAAAACTCAAAAATGACCTATTGATATGGCCATATTTGTAAAATACATAAATCTAACACTTGATTTCATTCCATAATAAAAGGTCACTGTTCATTTTGAGACACAGTGGACTGCCTCTTTCTTGAAAATTCTTATATAGTTTTGGCAAAAGTATTATTTTCCAACTCTGCTTGCTCCCAACTGGTCAGATACTGCCACTTGATCAGGAGCCATTGGTGTCATATTTAAGATAATGTGTGCCCTCTTAGAATAATTTTTTAATCTGCTTTGCTGTTCTCATCACTGCCCCAGGAGTCACCAGGGCAACAAAGAAAATAGCTGAGAAGCTTGTTGCACTTGGGAAAAGGGTTAATGTTAAGAAAAAGCTGAATTTCAGTCTAAACATTTTTTTTTCTTTTTCTAATCCTAACTAAGTAAACTTGTTGCCTAAACCTAACCAAAATGACTCTGGCAAGGTAGCCGATAGATTAAAATATGATGACAGGGGCTCCTGACCAAGAATCATTATGTGATGAGTTAAGGGTGGGGATGTGTTGTATTTCAATCAGAAATACAACCAGCTGTGTTATTAATGCTTTTGTGTGTGTGTTATTTTTTATTTTTTCCTAATCCCTCGTACCAAAGATTAATCTATCAAAGCACTAACAAGTTACAGGAAAAAAGTTAGGTCAACTGTCAGCATGGCTTCTGAAAAGGAGGATGAAGCATCTGGGTATCTAAAAGTAGAAAGGGAAGTATAGCCAGAGAACTAGCAATAATAAACAGATGTTGAATATAATTAATTGCAAACTTTGTAGGATACATTTATGGAATGGACTGGGGAGTTGTTTAGAATAATTCTTTTATTTTTAAGCTCTATGCTTAGTATTTTTGGCATTTTTTCTGACCATGAAAGTCCTTAACACTGAGGTCAAAGGTTTATGCTCTGCGGCAGCAACTGCTCTTTTCACTGTCATATATTCCCCAGATCCATTGCACAGTTTTTCACATGGCATAAAATCGATAGCAATGAAGAGGGTCAGTGCAAGAGAAAGGGAGTCATCCTTTAAAATGCCAGTGTACCTCTAGTACACACTTAACACTCTTTTGATGCATGTAAATAAAAGAATCGCATCATTTATCATGAACATCATTATGCTGCCAAACAATTTAGGATTAGTCAGCCATACTGTTTTCTAACATACAAGTTACCATTGAAATCTGGGGCATTTGGAAGTTCAAATGCCTGGTTCCATATCACTAATTAACCTCCCACATCTAATTATCTTATTCAGCGTTTCATGTAGGTCTTGATCACTCCTCCCTGTCCTAACCATAAAGTGGCACAGATGAACATCATATTAAGCTGTATATCACAGCGAAATGAGGTGGCCCTTCAGACTGATTATGAGTCTAATAAAGTTCACATACCTATTAAGTGGGCCTGATTTTGCCTAACTAAACTATTCAAGATAAAGCCTTGTGGCACATGTATTTCATTACTACAGGTAAAATATGATACTTAATATCCAGAGCCTCACCACCTGGTTCCTTGCCAGTTAAATAAATATTCAAATTACTGTACAATACTACTAGAAAGCAAAGCACTTTCACTGCAGAAAAGGCTTTGCTTTCCACCAATTCTATTAGGATTGCTAATAAACAATGGCAATGGGTTGCAACTTGGGAATCCATCTCAACTGTCTGGTGGTGGGGTGAGACCCAACCATCTGGCCTTTTTTTTTCTTTTACCATTGGTTTGAGCAACTGTCACTTACAATGCACATGTGTGGTGTTTAGTAAAAGGGAATGCTTGCTCTGTGGTGCATTCATCATCCTCTGTAGGTTATAACTCTGTCAGAGATTAAAGGAAAATGTGCTGTATGGCAGGTTACCTGTGTTTGGTAGAGAGTGTAGTATGGTATATTCTCCCAGGCAGTGGGCTGGTGGCATTGTGTTTTGGCTGCAGCTGCTTTAGTCTAGCACTGTGTGTCCCACTTCAAAGAAGCGATGATTGGAGGGTGAATAAAAGCTCCAAGTCAGTCAATTGACCCTGAATTGCCTGAACTTAACTGCAATATCAGCAGTGCAAAAAAGTGGCTGGCGTGGTCAAGTTTTTCTCGGTTTAACTTGCTCAGCCCCTCACATTGACATCAGGGCCAGGTGGATAGGGAGGAAGTGGAAGGAGAGGAGGCAGTGTGCTCGATTTATCAGTAATTATGGAGTGCTATTTTCTCTGTCTCCCATCTATGTCTGCCCTGGGAAGCAGTAGCCATTCTTTAATCTTGACACCCAGTGATCATGTAACACAAGGAAGTGCCTATTAGAGGTGGAGAGAAATTGAAGGGGACCTCTCACCTGATTTTAGGGGTGTTTGGGGTGACAGAAAAGGTGAGTATAGGGATACATGAGTAAGAGGAAGGGAGAGGGGATGTGACATGAGATGGAGGCTGAAGTAGTGTCGACAATTTACAGAACTGGCTTTTAAAACTTCAGGGATTTTGTGAAGAAGTGGAGCTAAGAGAATAATATTTTTTTATCAAATACACACACACACACACGTATATATATATATATATATATATATATATATATATACGTGTGTGTGTGTGTGTGTGTGTGTAAGAAAGATTGCCAAAGGATGTGAATAATGCGAAATGTAGTGGTAAAGTAGAACAGGTCTGTGCTATTACCTCTGAGCTTGCTTTACACTGTGTCAAACACAGTCTAGACAATGCTGGAAGTAATTATACTTTGCTTTGGGATGATTGTGTATCAGATAACATAATCAGGTGATGGACATTCAGACAAGACTAAATGCTGTATTTCAATACCTCTTTTGATCTGAGTTCAAGTCTAGACCTGGAAGCAAAAACAGACTGAACACCTCAGTAAAACAAACACTGTTTTCACATTCAGACCAAAGAAGCCAGACAGTACAGTTCATTTTTTTAAAATGTTCCAGGATAATTGGTCTGGTATGTCGATCTATATGCAGGAAACAATACACCAAACCATACCCAATTTGATTATTTCTGAAACACTTCAGAGGGTGATACACTTACTGCCTTCTAGAAAAATTCAGAGGGATTGGAAATACACATTGATTGAGTCTCTTACTATGAATAATTTGTTTCCTCAATTGAGTGCAGTGCTGCCGGTGCTGTGCCAATCTGGCACCTCACTCCATTAACACTCCTCTCCTAATTGTGGAGTAACATGAAATTATCAGTGCCAGAATTTTTTTGATCAGTATTAACATTTTCTTTAGACAGAGAAGACAGATATATAATAGTAAGTATTTAAACTATGAAAAAAAAACAAAACATCACAAATCCCAGATCAGCACACTGTGGGCCTTATTTATTATGCTGAATTGCAATTTTAGCACAAAACCACTACAAAATCCGACAAGCATGCCTGAGCCAGACAGGGAGGTTTGTGTGTGTGTGTGTGTGTGTTTATATTAAACAGTATACTGACGGGGAGATGGTACATGATGTGCGCTATAAATATAGAAGCATCTCATGTGGTTTTATTAGCCTCTTTAAATGTGAACATGTTTTAATGTTAATTCCTGTCAAAGTAGTGATGTATATAATGCTACAATTATTTATTTGTTTGTTTTTCGCAAATAGGCATTATTTGCTCTTCACAAAGCCCCAGAAACTCACATTGCTGTAGTTTTAGAGGCGATTTCAATAATGACAATTATTTTTCCTAAAGTGATCAAAGACAACACAGTTATTATTATTACAGGTACCCCAAATTTCTGTTACTTCATCATGCCTCAGATGATCTATGTGGGTGTTTGTCTATCCTTTGTAATGAACTAGTTTGTGTTTCATTGATCCTGTTTTTATTCTGTATCACTGTTCACTCAACCACAAAATTACTATACACTATGTACAGTGTGTGTGCCAGGAAAAAAAAGAAAAAGAAAAAGAAAGAAACACTTGTTGAGTCTTAGGGGGCAAATAAAAACACACTTTTTTGCACCTACTTATGATCAAAAAGCAGAAAAATGCATACCATCCTCAAACACCTCTGTGTTGTGTTGCTGATGGAGCTGATGTAGTTAATTTTAATGATGGAGAGGCCAGTCCAGGTGAAGCTTGCCTATGCAGTATCCTCTCTGGTGGTTTTTGTGCTCTCAGCACACGAACAAGACAACAATGTAGGGCATGGAAGAGGCAACGTGGCACATTCAAGTCACAGTTATGAGCAATAAAAGTGCAATAGTAGTAGTTTTGCCTGGATTGGAACCTGACTACTCTAATAGGAATTGAACTTTTGAAAACAAATCACATTTTACAGAAAAATGGATGGTGACCTCAAGATTATATTCTCTCAATGTGTAATTGAGCTTAGGGGAGATTCCACAAAATGTGTTTTTACTTTGATGCTTTTTTTCCCCAATGTTCTTTGATTCACATGGTTCATCAGAGAAGTCTTTAATCACTGTAATTGAGATTAGCCAAAGTTTAATAAAGGAGACTACTTAATTTTTAATTTTTTCACCTCTAGGCTACTCTTTCATTCATTACAGTACTCCTTCTAAGCCACACCTCTCAGCTGCCATCCATTCTTTCCCACCTCCCTTCATTATCCTATCAGTTTAAAATTCAAGAGGCAACCTCCTCTTAGTTCATCATCCAATCAAGCAAGCCTAAAATTCACTCCTTCTCTCTTACCCACACGGGAGCTAATCACTAATCAGTGTTCTCTTGATTAACACGTTCAACTGTGAGGTCATTCTTTCCAAGTGACTACCATGTCCTCTTTGCCACTTTACCAAAACAATCTTGCTCCTCCATTCATAAGTTATACCAGACCCTTGACACACACACACAAACCCTGCAAAAAAAAAAAAAAAAAAAAAATTTTGTTTTTTTTTTTTTTTTTTTTGTTTTTAAAAAAAAAAAAATTTTTTTTTTAAATTTTTTTTTTTTTTTTTTTTTTTTTTTTTTCTTTTTTTTTGTTTGTTTCTTTC